>VDFB02261604.1:0-24731 GCA_007258455.2 Sequoia sempervirens | reverse complement strand
ACAAAGCTTACAATGAGAACTAAAGCTTTCTATCTTTCAACTCCTAGATAAATTGTAAGGGCTTTTGTCCTCATAGTAAAAGTTGAACCAAAGTTCAATGCTCTTCAAAATGAGGTTTTTTGGAAATTAGTAAGGAATAGAATGATCCTTTTTCTAATAATGATTTTTTAATACTTCTTCCATATAACCCTAAAAGTTATCAAAATTACTTTTAATTGAATATTCATCTTTTTCCAACTTATAATTTTTAATTACCTTTTAGGTAATTAATATTTATTTTAATTGAATATCTACTTTTTTCCAACTTATAATTTTTATTCTTTTTTGGCCGTGTATCCAATATTTACTTTTGGGCTAAAAAAATATTTACTTTCAGGCCCATTTAATAACAATAAATTGTCATTTTTTCAAATTTATAACTTAAAATTCCTTTATAGAAAACTTAAATAAATTTATTATATTATTCCCCTATTAAATCACTCTTTAGCCTACAAGGAATAAAATTAGGCTTAGAGTCCTTTGACTTGATTTAATTCGAAAAAGAGGACATTACAATCTACCCTTCTTGGAATAGAAAATTGGTATGCTCAAGAATCTTTGCACCCTCTCAAGTAGCATTCTCTATGGGAAGATACTTCCATCGTACCAAATACTTTGTAATGATCATGTTCCTTAATTTCTTTTCTATAACATCCATAATAGCTTCAAGAACTAGTATGAGCTTTCCTTCATCATCCAAAGGATGCAACTCAATAGAAGGACTAACATGTCTCAATTCCCTTTTAAGGCATGATACATGAATCACATTGTGTATTATGATGTTCTATGTCAACTCAAGCTCATAAGAAATCTCACCAATCCTCCTCATGACCCTATATGTTCCAGACAAATAGGGTTCAAGTTTCTTATCTCTAATATTCTTGATATAATATTGTCTACATGGTTGTACTCTTAAGAAAAAAATGTCACCCACCTCAAAACTTCTCTCTGTACAATGTTGGTCTACATATAATTTCTGGCAATTTTGAGCTTTTTTTCAAGACACTCAATATGTCTTGACTTTGTTCAATTAGGTCTTGTGCCTCTGGCACTCTACTATAAAAAATAACCAAATATACAAATAAAAAGGCATCATAACCATATAGTGCTTTGAAAAGAGATATCAATGGACATATGGTATGTAGTGTTGTACTAATGCTCTCCGATATGAAGTCATTTAATCCAAGATAATTGTTTCCCTACCACAATTTCTCAAGTACTCTTCAATCCATTTATTAAAAATCATTTGACCATTTGTTTGAGGATGAAAATTGTTACTTAGAGTCAATTTTAAACCTACTGAGTGAAAAAATCTTTTTAAAAAAAAAGGAATTGGTCCCTATCGCTTATAATATTGTTAAGTAACCCATGCAATCTAAGAAGTTCTTTAAAAAATAAGTTAGCAACTTGAGGAGCCTTAAAACTAGTAGGAATGACAAAGAAATGAGCATATTTTTTTAATTTTCCATCACAACATAAATACAACTCTTACCCTAAACCTTGGGAAGCCCTATGATGAAATTCAGGATGATACTCTTCCATTATTGATCTAGTATAGGCAAAGGTTTCAATAGACATGCTATAAAAATATGATATACTTTGTACTACTAAAAATTAATGTGTTCTCTAATGTATTAGAGGACTTATCCCTTGATCCCTCTCCAAAATGATGTGTCCCTAACCTACTTATAAGTCTTTAAATAACTTGGGTGACTAGTTGTTGGAGTATGGAAAACATTGAGAGGGGGGGTGAATCGGTGTTTTAATAACCAAATTCAATTCAACTATTTTTCAAAACACATAACTTATTTTTAATCATGAAATGTTTAGTTTCAAGTATGTTTTCAAATGTGATAATCAATGTCAAATCCTTAAACCACATGAAAAATTCAAATGTTGCAAAGTACATAAAGGAAGCTGCAAGAATAAATTGCATGAATCATGATAACCACATAGATCATAAAACAACCATAACACAGCTTTTTTCATGAATGGAAAACCCTCATAGGGATAAAAAACCACTCGGGAAAATGCCTCACTGGCTTAATAAAATCCCACTTATTACAAAGCCTCACTGGCAAAGCCTCACTAGCTACAAAAATGCCTCACTAGCTTTTCAAGTTAACAACTTGTTGGGTGAAAATTATGTAATCACCTTTTCAATAGATTACACAACCTTGATTTCAACCACAGTTGTGTGAGATGTAATCTCTCCTCTCAGAAAGGGGAGGCACCCTTCTTACTGCTAACTGAAACTAAAGTAAAACTAATTAATTATTGACACAATGTACACTACAATTACTAGATGGGGGGTGTGTCACATTCATACTTCTCTCTTTTTTCAAAGAATATGTTTTACAATACTTCACAGTTGATAGTTCTGATTCAAAATAACTTTAAACTAAAAAAAAGTAGTAATGTTGATACCTCTATCTTGTCAAAGCAAAGTTTAGAGATACCAGGTATGATAATAAGAATAATAAAATGGGAAAGGAAAGTTCACGAAGGCACAAAGTCGTTTCATAGATTTTTCACTGATGGATCTGTGAGAGATGTACCGTTTGTCATATTAGAAGCACAAAGTCTTCTTAGATACAACAATTCCACAAACAACATGAACAATTACAAGCACAAAGTCTTGTAGATCATTCAAGAATAGTTACTCAAACATAAACGTAAATTCAAATAAAGAATGTAACACAAAGTTTACATAAATTTATTCGAAGCCCTTGATATCTCATCTACTATTCACTACCAATATGATCAATCCACAAGATTATCGATTCCAACACAAAGTATGGTATGCAATTCTCTTCTTTATTGATCAAATTTTCATTCGCAAACATGAACACAAAGTTTCACAAATCTGCTTCAAAAAGGGCAGCACTTCATTGCAAAATACTAAATGTAAAGATTACAATAGAAATCCCTCTTATTTATAAAAGAGAGGGAAGAGAAAATATAGGAAATTAGTTGAGTAAAATTAGGAAAGTTAGGTGAGCTAATTTAGGAAAATCTCACATAACTTTGACTAAGTTAAAATGTTGTCCATCTTTGTGGAACTACATCTCAGATTTCTAATGTAATTACATTCGCTCAAAAGACATTTAAGATATCAAAAGCTATTTACAAAGTGCGTAAAGGGAAGCATCAAAATATTCAACACTGGAGATCAAGAGTCTTCATGGTTCCTTGCTTTGGGCGCAGAAGTCTTCATACTTCTTCTTGGTCTCCTGCATGAATGCATCATCTGGACTGACTGTGTAATCTACAAGGGTGTGAACTCTTGTGATCAACCTTCTAGTAGATGAATGAATTTTCTTGCACCTATGAAGATGCGCCTTGAGATTACCAATAGTTAGTTGTATCTCATAAGTGGCATGTATTGAGGCTTTTGAAAAGCTAGAGTCCTTAAATTTTTGCATGACGGCTTCTTTGTAGATCTTGGAAAGTTTGTTGGCTGGGAGGAAAATACGGTTTCTTCAAGAAGATTTCCTAGCAACTCCTTGATTCCCTTCTCCAGGATAGCACAATGTTCTTTGACATCTTCTTGAACATGGTGGATATCTTCAATAAGAGATTTGATCACTTTGATGTGGTGCTTGAGTAATTCTCTTACCTCTACATATTTTTCCTTGTCAAGAATTACCCCAACTTGCACCAATTTACTGAGCTTTTCCTGTTTCATTTGTGGCCAAAATGATAGGCTTTTTTCCATCTCTTTTTTCTCTTGGGTAAGAATACTTTCTTCCTTATCAAGCTCTGATTTGAGCTTGGTTTTTTGTGTAGCCTTCTCATCTGCAACAACTATTACCTATGAACCATCTTGTATTAATTCATCAATGAAATCATACAATGCTTTACCTTTGGAAGTAAACTTTTCTTCCTTCCGTACTACTGGTTCTTCAAGATTTTCAATAGCCATGGGTTGGATATTTCCTGAAGATTTTGCAAGTCTCTTCAAAACAACTGCATATCGTTCAGCCTTTTGTTTGTACATATCTTGGGCTTGTTCCATTTTATCAAGCCTTCCTACCAACACATCCAAGGTTATTTGTGCATCTGCCTTTGCACTTTCATCTGTGACCTTTCCAAGCTAGACTCTTGTTATAGTGTATTCCTCCATATTTACATCTCTTTCCTCTTGAGGCAGTATACCAATTTCCGCAAACTTATGGCTAGTTTTATCAACATGGAGTCTGGAATGTACGTTTTCCTTTTTCTTCCCCTTGGCTTTTGGAGGGACTATCTCTTCAAGATCAAGTTCCTCCAGAGAGATCATTTTCTTTTTCCTCTTTGATACTTGAGATACCAACCAAGGGGGAAGAGAGGAAGTATGGGCTTCTTGGCTAACTGTCAACTCTTGTGTCATAGCCGCTTCTGTAGAAATGATTGGTATGGTGACAATTGGAGTAGTTTTTTTCATGACTACACTAGTAGATTGCACACCAAGTTAACCATGCAAAGATTCATTCATGAACCTGTTGAATTCAACCTCAGAAGTGATGTCATAGGATGGAGATGGAAAATTGGGAATGGATGATGGAGGACTTGACAAAATATCAATTGTTTGTGTATTTGAAACTGATGGAGGAGTATCAAGTACGGTTGACACTGCAGGAGGACAAGGAATGTCTACTATAGGTATCATGGATGTAGGAGGAGGTGATGCTAGAAAAGGATGTGGAGGATTATTAGGATTAGGATGTGTGTGAGGAACGTTTGAAGTTATGGGTGATGACGTTTGGGGAAAGTCTTCGACAACATTCTCATGTGGAGATATAGTTTGTTCTTCATCATGCCTATGTTCCTATTTGTCACCTTCTTGTTCTCCTTCTTGATCACCTTCTTGTTCTTCAAACTCTTGTTCTCCTGTGGAATCTTCTTCCTCATCAGATTCTTCTTCTTCTTCGAAATCTACCTCTTTAGAAATGGGCCCTTTTCCTTTTGAGTGAGATGGTTCAGATTCCTTGGCTTCTTCTTCTTGAACTTCCCTTGTATCCTTCTTTCCAACAGTGAAATTTATTCTAGGGCCTCTTCAGGAAGAAGAGGGAATAGCTACATACTTGTATTTTGTGCGGAGTTCCTGTTGTTGGCCAGATTCTACTCTAGGTTCTTCTCCTTCTGACTCTGTCGTGAAGGATTTCATCTGGAAACCATGTTTGTGTAACCATTATGCAGTGTTGGCCAATATGGGAGCAAGCCTTTCCCTGATGGAATCACTTTCCTTCTTAGACCATTATATTGCAGGTAGAGGTCTCTTAGAAATCTCATTTTCATCATAGGTAGCGTTCATGATGTCACCGGGATCTTTGAAACCCTCTAGTAAGTCAGCAACACCAAGATCCCTTATCTGCTCTATGGTTAGCCTGTAGTAGTCCATCTTGCAGATATCCTCTTCATCTCTGCATTCATCCCATATATCTTCGAAGCGGTACTTGTGGTTGTGACCTTTCTTCAACTTCCTATTCACATTTTGGTAATCAAAGTCAAATTTGTATTTGTAGGTCCTTATTGTCATGACCTGCATTTCTGCATAGACTAATTTGGCTTTTTGCACACTCTTAATGGTATATCTACCAATTGTTAGTGGGAATTTGAAACTGGGTTTGTGAATCCTCATTCATTCTTTTTGAACTGAAATTAGTTGTCTGCATAACTCCATGAGTATCCACTTGTCTGAGGGATATCTTGGCAGCAAGTAAGGGCACCCAGTGTAGCACCCTACCCTCATGTAAGTGAAAGTTGGAAATTCTAAGAATATGCACCTGACCTTGCTAATGCTTACCACTTTATAGGCCTCATCTGAAACTCTCTTCTTTTTGAGAGTTGGATCAAAACTATATAGTAGAGGTACGAAGAAGGCATTTGTAACCCTCCTAAAATGGTGAAGACTCTCCTTCAGCTCCAACTGATAGAAATACTTGTACACTGGTATAGATTGTCAGTTCCCCTTTGTAGAAAGTCTTGGGAATTGTCTCATCATGGCTGCGGCATAAACCAAATAAGAAGTCATATAGAACTTCAAAGTGGTTAACACATTTATCAGTTGTTCATTAATTTCATCACTAATTTGTGTTCCCCAATCAATATGAGCCTTTTGTCTTCTTATGATCTGAATGTATTCATACATCCAATCCTGAAAATGAGATGATTTAGGCAAGCCTTTGACCTTGCTCAGGAGAGTGATCATGTCCTTGACATCCTCTTTGAAGTCACTTCGTGGAAGCCCTTTCGGCCATCTTGAGATAGAATGCCTAGGTTATTTCAACCACTAACTATTAATCAAGTTCTTAGCCTTGGATGGATCTGCATCATAAACTTCCTGCACTTGTTGTGTGTAGTACTTCTATTTCATTTTGAACTCTTTTCTAGAAGATGATGGAAGCTTCTTGGATATCATCTAGAAGCAACTGGATCAAAGATGTCACCTTGAGGATCATTTAACAATATCTGGAAATAAACTGTAAGGGTGGTGAATCAACAGGTGTTAGCAGAAAAAGTAGCATTAGGAAGCATGAAGCAAGCAAATGATGTTGAGCAAGTGTGAAACAAGCAACTAGGCATGAAAAATGAAGTGGGAGTGAAAATGGAGCAATTTTGAAGTGTTTAAGGCAAAAAATGCCAAATGTGTAGGAGCGTTGAAAATTAGCACTCCTACACTTAGAGAGATAGCTTCAAGTGTAAGGGTGCTGGAAATCAGCACCCTTACATGTTCTCCATGTAAGTTTTGCAAAAATGTGTCAAGGCACTGAAAATCAGCGCCTTAACACTTCATCAGACTTAGAGGAAAAATTGAAAGTGCAATGGTGGGCTTAATAAGCACTTTAGCACAAAGGAAGGAAAATCACTCCATGTAGGAGCAATGATTTTCACCGGTCCTACACTTGGAGTCTAGTGAAAAACTTCTAAGTGGGAGAGCGGGTTTTTTCACAGTCGTGTCATTTGAATGCCTATGGATATTTTGTGTTCGAGTAGTGAAAAACACCGCTCGAACATAAAGAGTGAAAATATTTCAAACACGATGAAGCCTTATAATCTTTGAATGTATGATTTCAAAATTTCACTATTCTGAATGATACAGTTTAAAATTTGAAAGGGTTACAAAGGGAAAACAAGGCCTAGGTGTTTTCAACTTAGGACATATTGTCTTAACAATAAAAACAAAAACCCCAAAAAAGGCGTAGAGAACAGGGAATGACATCAAGAATGTGAAGAACAAGAACAAAGAAAGGTTTGACATGGCGAGGGAGATGATGAACTCAAAAGTGGAGAAAAGATTTGAAATCCAAGTCACATAAAACGTTTGGGACAAGATGGAAACAAAACCTTCAGATATTTTGAAAACAAAAGAAAAGAAGAAACGTTATGAATAGAAAATGACATACCTTGTTAAACGAAACCCTAGCTTGGATCAATTGAAGGATTTGCAAACGCGGGTGTGTAGGAGTTCCAAGAGTTTCTAGTGTGTAGAAGGGAGAGGAAAATGAAAAGAAATGAAGTTTAATAAAACTAAAATCACTTTAAAATTCATTTAGAAGTGCAATAAATGAACTTAAGTCATACAATGACAAAGGCGGATTAAGTGGAAGAAAACTAGGAAAAGTGCACTGGAGATCAAAATCACCACCCGTGCATTGAGAAAACTAAGTATAGAGAAAAAGTGCATGAGCGCTAAAAATCAGCGCTTGTGCACCAAAGAATGACCTTGACAAAAATGCATAAGCGTTGATTTTGAGAATCAATGCCTGCGCACTTTGAGGACTTAGAAAATTTTCACAACCTCAACATGTAGGAGCGCTGAAAATTAGTGCTCCTACACTTTTGCCAATTTTCACAAATCCTAAAAGTTGGAGGCTGAAGAAGATGCTTGTTTCAAAGCTCTATGAAAGAAAGATGAGGAAGGACACTCAAACAAACTGTTTGAGATTTTGGAATGCATATCAAGGTGGATTAAAAATTGCCTCATTTTGTGTGCTTGAACATCACGAACCTATGAAACGGATAAGTTTCGTAGGGGGGTTATCTGTGGATCGAGCACTGTTGGATTCCATGATAACACAACTGCCTCACTGACACATACTGAAACTAATCAACAATCAAAATAAAGAGTAAAGTATAGAGGGTTACTCTGTTTCTCTATTGTTCATGGCAGTTTTCTACCTTAATACATTATGTGTCCTATATGCTTCATTGCACTTGAAACCTAGAAAACATAAAGCATATTAATTTTTCTTTTTATAGTTTTTGTATACAACCTTTCTTAAAAGAATATTTAGTTCACTGTCCAACTGCATTCAACATTTTCAAAATGCTCATTTCATAAAACTAGGGTTTGGAGAGAAACCTCCACATTCAAATCATAATGATCATATAATAAAAAAATCACTGAAAAATAAAGATGATACTTGATATCTCAAGTTTTTCCAACTTCCTGTCTAACCAAAGCCTGAGCTTGGGCATCTCAAATAAATATAAAACATTAACCTAGTGAAACACAATACAGCCATACCTCAGTTGGTTTTTGCTTGCAACTAAAGATAACTTACAAATCTCAAATGCATCATCAACTCCACAATTATCACTACATATTTTCTACCTTCCAAGCTTCATTTTATGTCATTCATTTCCAAGAAGAAAACCCTAGGTTCATTGTTGTATACACTAAAATCTAACTTTACAATATGTGTGATATACCTTTGCTTTCAACATTATACAAGTTTACCCTACTAAGCTAGTAACCCTAGAAGGGGCCAGTAGAAATAATGTCATATAGCTACCTTCAAACCTTTCCTCAAGCCTATGACTTGCTAGGTAGGTTACCAAATAAAACAAACTTAATTTAAACCTCTTATCACTTAGCATATAAAAAACACACGCATAATTGTTTATGACTTTGATAATTGTTGCTACCTTAGTAGAATGACAAAGATAACCAAACGTCATCAAATACAACCAACATCATAAAATCTTATTCCTTTCAAATATGCATCAAGGTGAAACCATATTGACATCAATTCCAACCTCATCCAATGTCAAATGGGTCAACAAACTCCCCCTTTGGCATTGATGTCAACAACCAATTTTGTTTTTGCTCCCCCTTTGAAGATAAGCCTAAAAATCACTAAAAGAATAACTATCATAGAATGCCCTATCATGATCCTGATCACTGAAGAATTCATCTCAAATGCATATTGTCCCCAAACTGTCAAATGGACTGTCAAATGAAGCTCATGTTCATACTGTCAAAAAGAAGCATCATATTGAATGAAACATCAAACACTGTCAAATGAAGCATGAATCATCAAATATATGAACCATCAAATATGAATATAATTTTCAATCATTGTTCATCTCCCCCTTTGAAAAAAATACCAAAGGTCGGGGACAACAAAAACTGGGAGAATATTGTCCTATAAACCAATGCAACAAATAAGAAAACATCAGTGTAGTATCAAAAATACCAATGTTGAAATACAGAGACAATGTCAAATGTGCAGTATTACCAAACCAGCTGTATCATGCTACCACTGTCCTTAGTGTAGGCTATTTAGTGACTGAGATATCAAACCAACTATCAAATTATCAACAGATAGATTACCAACAACCATCAATGTTAACAACTAAAAAGTATCAAATACCAAGTACCAAAATAATGTATATCAACCAATAGTTGTGAAACCTATGTAAATGAACCATGTATCAAGACACCAAATTATATATTCTTCATTAAGTGTTGTCATAGGGAACATCAAAGCACTATTAGACTAGAATATATAAGCTATAAGCAAATCATTGCCATAAGAACTGTCAAAGTGTATAAAACTGTCAAAAACACAAATGTCACCAAGAGTGAGCATAAAGCATTACTGAAACCACCTAGAAAACTATGACTGAACCAAAGATGGATAAGTACATCTAAGCATATTCCAGAGAAAGATGTAGAATTCTCATAAAACAACAAGTATTAGTATGGAGCATCAAATCTTGACAAACATCCATTGTATCTTCATGGTGCACAATATCATAGATAATCACAAACTGAAACATGGAAGACATGCAACAGACTATCATTATTGTAAGAGGTATGCATAAAAAACACACAATGAAGGCATCAAGAACTATCATATATAAGCTCAAGCCACTAACTTAAATTTTGTTATGCATGATGAATATATGATCATAAAGAAAACAAAAATGAACCATTAATGGGCCAAGGATGAAGAATAAGCTTGAAGCTCCCCCTAAAATTTTGCAAAACTGAATTGTGCTATTGAAGAGAGCCAAGGGAGAGAACACTAAGTCTATCCCTTAACTGTTCAAATACCTCTTTTGCTAATGGCTTTGTAAAGATATATGCCTCTTGATCACATGATGCCACATAATCCAAAATAACTTCATTTGTTAGAACTTTTTCCCTTAAGAAATGATAGCGGATAGCTATATGTTTGGTTCTTGAATGCATCATAGGATTTTTTGAAATATTTATAGTACTAGTGTTATCACACAAAATATGAATAGGTTGAGATACTTCCACTTTGATATCTTTTAGTGTTTTTACCATCCATAAAACCTGTGAACAACATGTGGCAACAACAATGTATTTTTCTTCATCAGGACAAAGACACAGAGTCTTGTTTCTTGTTGTCCCATGCTACCAACCTGCCACCTAAGAAAAATGCACCTCCAAAAGTTCTTTTTTCTGTCATCAACACATCCTACCCAATCAACATCAGTATAGGAAAACAAAGTAAAATTATCATGCATAGGATACCATAGACCATAATTAATAGTGTCACTGATATATCTTAAAATTCTTTTGACAGCATTAAGATGAGATTGTTTGGGAGAAGACTGAAATCTTGCCACCAAGCATACAACATGCATAATGTCAGGCCTTGAAGCAGTCAAGTACAAAAGAATACCTATCATAGACCTATATATAGTGTGATCTACATCAGGTAAATCAACATCCTGACCTAATTTGCAGCTAGTTTCCATAGGAGTTCCACCTGGTCTGCTTTCATCCATTTGGAATCTTTTGAGCATCTCTTTTGCATATTTCATTTGAGAAATAAAGATACCCTTCTCAAGTTGAGAAACCTGTAACCAAAGAAAGAAAGATAGTTCTCCAAGCATGGACATTTCAAACTCATTTTTCATAATATCAGGAAAAGCAAAACACATATCACCATCATTGCTTCCAAATATAATGTCATCAACATAGACAAAAAAAACCAGAATATTGTCACCTTTTGTCATGAAATATAGATTGCTTTCAACATCTCCTTTTGTGAATCCTTGTCCCTACAAATAATTATCCAGACTAGGGTACCATGCTCTAGGGGCTTGTTTCAATCCATATAATTCTTTTTTAAGTCCATAGACATGATCTTTACCTACACATTCAAATCCTTTAGGCTATTCCATGTAAAATTCTTCCTTAAGCTCACCATTTAAAAAGGTTTTTTTAACATCCATTTGAAACACTTTGATTTTTTTGTAAACTAAAAAGCTAGAAAGTTTCTTATAGCTTCAAGTCTAGCTACAGGGGCAAAGGTTTCATCAAAATCAAATCTGAGAGTATACTTTGCAAAAAAGTCTTTCCTTATTTCTAACTACATTGTCCTTGTCATCAAGTTTATTCCTAAAGACCCATTTTTCTCTAATGGCATTCTTTCCCTTGGGTCTAGGGACAAGTTACCATGTCCTGTTTTTCTCTCTCTGCCCTAACTCCTCTTCCATTGCTTTAATCTAGAGTTCATCTTTACTAGCCTATATAGGTTTTAGGTTCAAGTTCTGAAATCAAACATAAATGTACCTGATCACTTGCACTAGCAAGCTTTCTTCTTGTTTGAACACGATCAGTTCTATCCCAAATGATTTTTTCTTGAGGATGGTTCCTTTGTACTATTTTTGAAGGAATTTTAGATGTTGATTCCATAGGTTTTTTAGGATTATTTTCTTGATCTTTCTCTTCTTCTAATTTCACCTCTTTTTAGGTAGGTGAGATTCTTCGTCATCTTATTTTTGTTGTTCACATAGCTATAACATCTCATCAATTTTTGTGTTAGTGCTTTCAACCACTCTTTTCAATATTTTATTAAAACATTTGTAATCTTTACTATGAGTGGAGTAGCCTAAAAAAATACCTTCATCACAGCAGGATTCAAAATTACCTAGACTTTCGTCATCTCTTTTAATTAAACATTTATTGTCAAAGATTCTAAAATACCCAACATTTGCATATCTTCCATACCACAGTTCATAAGGGGCATAGTTATTTTTTACTCTTAACTACACTCTATTTAATGTATAAATTGTTGTATGGATAGCTTCTTTCCAATAGATTTTAGGTAAGTTTACATCTTGAAGCAGTGTCCTTGCCATTTCTTTAACTTTCTTGTTTTTCCTCTCTGCTATACCATTTTGTTGTGGTGTCCTAGAGGTTGAATATTGCCTCTTAATGCCATGTTCTTCACAGTAGTCCACAAATTCTTTTGAAGTGTACTCACCACCTTTATCTAACCTTAGGCACTTGATTTTTAGTTCTGACTCTCTTTCAACCATCTTTCTGAATATCCTAAATCTTTCAAAAGCTTTTGATTTGTGTTTCAAAAAGGTTACCCAAGTCATTCTGGTATAATCATCAATAAAGAGCATAAAATAACTTTCACCATTCAATTATTTTATCCTTGTAGGAACACATATGTCAAAATGAACAAGTTGTAAGGGTTTAGTTGAAGAATACTCTTTAGATTTAAAACTTATTTTTGTTTTCTTACCTAACTGGCATTCCTTGCAAGTATTGTTGCTAGGTTTAGAGATGACTGGCATATTTCTTACATTTTGATTCTTGTTGATCTTGACAAGATTGTCATAATTGATATTCCCAAGTCTTTTGTGTCTAAGTTTACTCTCTTCAACCTGACTCATGAAACAAACAAGTTCATATTTACTATTGTTTGTGGTCTCATGAATATTATAGATGTTTCCTTTTGTTCTTAAACTAGCTGTAATAAATTTTCTAGATTTCTTACTGATTTCACAACCTTGAGCAATAAATGTGACTTTGAAGCCATTGTCACATATTTGACTCACATTGAGAATATTGTGACTCAGACCTTCTACATAGTATACATCATGTAAGGGAGTATCATCATCCAAAAGTATGGTGCTTTTTCCTTTGATCAGAATACATAAATCATTCCCAAATTTGACAAAACCACCAATGTAATCTTCATATTTGACAAACTTTCTCTTATCACCATTCATGTGGTGAGAGCACCCGTTGTCTACAACCCATAGATATTTCTTTTGGGCATGTAGGGCTATTTTAACAAGCATTGCTTCATCCTTTTTGTCAACTTTCTTTGGTTTCCAAACTAATTTCGTTTTGTCAGCACTAGAAGATGTCTTGGGTGAATGCTAGATTTGCTTTGTTGTTTTGCAAGGGTAGGTCTACAAAACCTAGCTATATGTCCAATATTCCCTCACTTATAACACTTCAACTTGTTCAATAACTTGAAAATATTTCCATTTACAAAACTAGGCCTCCTTCTAGAAATAACCCTACATTCACTTGCCTTGTGCCCATATTGATTGCAATAGAAGCAACAACCAAAGAAATGCATATTACATCTAAATGGATTACCTCTTTTGTCAATGATTTTTTCACTTGTAGTATCAACATGTTGAAGTTCATTGGAATATGAACACTATCCTTCTGTAAACCCTAGACCAGTCTTATCCTTGTGGTATTTTTGTTTATTTAAGATGTCTACCAACTTGTCAATGTTGTCACACATGACAAGTTTTTTTCTCAAAGCAACAATCTCTGCCTCTAGAGCACAACATTCCTTTTCTTTGTTATTTAACTGTTCTTGAGTAACTTCTAAATTTTTCTTGTTTTCCTCAAGTTGAAGTTTCAGGCTTGAGATTTTTTTTTCAAACCCAGTAATTTTGTTAATCAAATTTTTAGTATCTTTCTAAGTTATGTCTTTCTGCACTATGACTTCCTTTTTGAGTCTCTCAATCTCATTAAGGGCGTAAATAAGTTCACCTTCAAAATCAATTTCATATTCATCTTCAGCATACTCTTGTTCAAAATCACTCACTAAGTGATCTCCTTTGTCTACACTCTTCACTACAAAAACATCTTTTGTACTAGGTTTAAGTGGTGTTTGTTGTTCAACATTCTACTGGGTATTTATTTTTTCTCTATTTCTTTTATTTTTTTCCATAACAAGTACTCCACTACCAAGAATCCCTAAGTTGGTTAGACTTATGCAAGGGTATGGATCTAATACCACTTGTTGGAGTACAAAAAACACTGAGAGGGGGGGTGAATCAGTGTTTTAATAACCAAATTCAATTCAACTATTTTTCAAAACACATAACTTCTTTGTAATCATGAAATGTTTAGTTTCAAGTATGTTTTCAAATGTGATAATCAATTTTAGATCCTTAAACCACATGAAAAACTCAAATGTTGCAAAGTACATAAAGGAATTTGCAAGACTAAATTGCATGAATCATGATAACCACATAAATCACAAAAGAACCATAACACATTTTTTTTATGAGTGGAAAACCCTCATAGGCATAAAAAACCACTCAAGAAAATGCCTCACTGGCTTAATAAAATACCACTAATTACAGAGCCTCACTGGCTACTTTTTGTGCCTCACTGGCCACAAAATGCATCATTGGCTAGAAAAATGCCTCATTGGATTTTCAAGTTAACAACTACCTCACTAGCACATACTTACACTGATAAACAATCAAAACAAAGAGTAAAGTATAGAGGGTTACGATGTTTCTCTAATGCTCATGGAAGTTTTCGTGTCCTATAGGCTTCATTGCACTTGAAACCTAGAAAACACAAAGCATATTATTTTTTCTTTTCATAGTTTTTGTATACAACCTTTCTTAAAAGAATATTCAGTTCACTGTCCAACTACATTCAACATTTTCAAAATGCTCAATTCATAAAACTAGGGTTTTGAGAGAAACCTCCACATTCAAATCATAATGATCATATAATCAGAAAAGAACTAAAAAACAAAGATGATACTTGATATCTCAAGTTTTTCTAGCTTCCTGTCTAACCAAAGCCCAAGCTTGATCATCTCAGATAAATAGTAAACATTAACCTGGTGAAACACAATACAACCATACCTTGGTCGGTTTTTTCTTGCAACTAAAGATAACTTACAAATCTCAACTGCATCATCAAATCCACAACTGTCACTATAGATTTGTTTCCTTCCAAGCTTTGTTTCATGTTGTTCATTTCCAAGAAGCAAACCCTAGGTTCACTGTTGTATACACCAAACTCTAACTTTGCAATATGTGTGATATACCTTTTCTTTCAACATTATACAAGTTTACCCTATTGAGTCGGTAACTCTAGAAGGGGTTGCTAGAAACAATGTCATAAATCTACCTTCAAACCTTTCCTCAAGCCCATGACTTGCTAGGTAGGTTACCAATTAAACAAACTTAATTTAAACCTCTTATCACTTAGCATATCAAAAACACAAGCATCATTGTTTATGAATTTGATAATTGTTGCTATCTTAGTAGAATGGCAAAGATAACCAAACGTCATCAAATACAACCAACATCATAACATCTTATGTCTTTCAAATATGCATCAAGGTGAAACCATATTGACATCAATGCCAACCTCATCCAATGTCAAAGGGGTCAACACTAGCCACAGGTGTATTATGGACAACCCTCAAGACTTTGCTTTTATTTTTTTTATTTTGGGACTAAATAAATCCTTGTCTTATAGATAATGAGATCATCAACTACCTTATATTTGTCATCCTATATTTTTCCTAAGGATATCATTAGTGAAATAATATTCTTGCATACTCTACTATTACCAACACTTTCTAATCAACAAAGATCTCAAACATAAAACATAAATAAGGATTTCTACATAAAGCATTAGCTACCATATTATTTTTTCCTTTTACATATTCTATATCAAAATCATAAGCTTGGATCTTAATTTACCAATCTTTTTTCCTATTATTTAAGTCCTTTTTCTTGATAAAAAAGCTAAATTTTTTGCCATCAATCTTGACCATAAATCCGCCACATACCAAGTATTATTGAAATTTGGCTAAGGTATGCATGATATCTAAAATTTATTTATCATAAATAGAAAATATGTGTTCGACATCTTTTAATTTTCAAATTTAAAAGGAAATGGGATGCCCCTTTTATATTAAATAATTCCCTATTCCTTTCCTTGATGCATCACATTTGAGAACAAATAGAATAGAGAAATTTGGAAAAAAAGAGTATTGGGAAAGAACTCATTACTTCTTTGAGTTTTTTAAATGTGGCTTGTGTTGTTTCAAGCTATTTGAAATATCCTTTATTTGTCAATTCAGTCAATAGAACATCAAGTTGTTAACATGTAAATATCCTATAATAATTGTGAAGTCCCCAAAACCCTCTCAATTATGTTAAAGAAGTGGGTGTTGGCCAATCTCTTATTGCCTATATCTTCTCTTGATCTACATGTACTCCATGTGCACTAATAATATGTACCATGTGTAAATTCTTAGTCATACTCAATTCATACTTGGAATCTTTTACAAAAATAGTTCAAGCTACTCAAGAATTCCCAAAATTGTATCCAAACGTTTAAAATTCTCTTCCCATATTTTTTTATACAAAAAAAATATCATTGAAAAAAACAAAAATAAACTTCCTCAACTTCTCCATGAAAGTATGATTCATGCATAACTGAAAGGTATCTAGAGAATTGGTCAACCTGAAAGGAAGAATTCAAAATGTCCATAATGACATTTGAAGGTTATTTTGTGTACATCTTCATCTCTTACCTTGATTTGGTGATAACTGAATCTCAAGTAAATTTTTGAAAAATCAACCACTCCATGTAATTCATTGATCCTTGGTATTTGGTACTTATTTTAATGGTCTTCTTATTCAATGAATGGTAGTCTATACACATTCTCATAATACCATATTTATTTTTTACTAGTACTCCTAAAGAGATAAAATGACTAGAACTAGGGAATATGTGTTACATCTCCAATGACTCTTTAATTACTTTTATATTTCCTCTTTGAATTCTCTTAGATGATAGTATGGAGTAATCATAAGATCTTTAGAACTTTCCTCAAGCTCTATGATATGTTAAAACACTCTATCAAGTGGTAGTCCTAGAGGTAAATCATTAAACATTGTACCATGCTTGTCTAAAATAGTATGTATATCAATAGGATAATATCTCTCACCATCGGAAATGGATGTATCTCTCACAAATAATTGAGTCACCCACTCCATTTTTCCCATATAAAAATATTTCTCCATCCTCCTAGTTAAAACTGATAGCACCATTGACCATACCACAAAGCACAACCTCTTTACCTTCATATTGGAATTTCAACTCCATGGTTTTGTAATTTTGTGAAATTTCCTCAAGGGAATGGAGTCATTATATCCATAAAACCATTTTTTCTCCTATGAAAACTACATAAAAATATTAGTAATTTTGTGTTTACTAAGTGTATTGTCCAATCCTTTGACCCTGCTAGTACATGGTATAGTAAATACATCTGCCATAATAACATTAAACCCATGAAAGTATTTTGTTGGTAGCCTCCTCTATTTTACCAATCTCTCATAAATAAAATTATAGTTTTCCCCACTATCAATCAATATTTTCACCTTATGTCCTTTCAACACTTGATGAAATCTCTGGATGAGTGATACCTAGGTGCACTTGATCTAGTGTAGCTAAGATACTACTAGTAGTCTTCTTTCCTTCAATAACTTTTGTTTTTGTTTTTGGTTCTTCCTCTTTTTTTCCACTTCTAGTTCTCTTACTTCTTCCTCATCCTTGAACATTACTTCAATGTACTGTACTTGTCCTTTTAAAAGACACCTATGTCCTAGTTTCCAAGGCTCTTTGCATGAGAAGAAAATTTTCTTCCTTTGGAGTTCATTCATTGATTCAATTTCCTTAGTGGTTTTTGGTAGCCCTTTATGTTGATAACCCTACCAAAATTGTTTCAATTTCTGCCCAAAATTATTGATTTTTGGCTATCCATAGTTAATTGCCATTGGTTATCCATAAGGAACTAATCTAGATTACCTATAGGGTTTTTCTCTTTGCTATCATGTAGACTAAATCTAGGGGTTGAAGTTTCAAGATCCAAGGAATTTTTAATAGCTTTCTACAAATAGGTAGGGTTGATATCCTTTAATAAGCCTCTAAGAGGTTCAACTAGGCCTTTAATAAATAATACCACAAACCTCCTTTATAACACATTAGGCACCATAAATAAAATATTCTAAATATTAGCAACATATGCATCAATTGTATGAGTTTTTTTGAGTTGAGCTAATTCTTGGAAATTATTTTCTAGATAAAATCTATCAAATCTTTCTATTTACTTGGTACTGAACTCATAATAAGTGTGTGTGTGTGTGTGTGTGTGATTGTGTCCTTGTGTGATCAACCTATGATATGACCACTCATCTGCTAAACCTTCATGGTGAAGGATGGTGAATTTGATGGCTTCATCCTTAGTCGCAAGTCTTAATGATAGGAAACATCCAATTTCTATATCCAAGAACATGTTGTACACTTATTGGATCTGTCATATGAAGAAACTATCAATTTTTCCAATGCCTGTTGGAGACCCCTTTGTTTTTTGTGGCCTTATTTCATGTTTGATGACCCTTATTTTTCTTCAAGTCCATAAAATTAGTGAATGATAATTCCTCCATAATTTTAGCTATTAGGAGCATATGCTCCTCGTAACTAGTTCTATGTCATCTTCTATGGATTTCTAAATGTTGGATCAACAACTACTTCTTCCCTATACATGAAACTAGGTTGGAAAGGTCTTACAACTAAACCAACTATAATTATTTCAATTTTTTGGTGAATATTTTCCCTTAATGAATTTCCTTCACCATTGTGTGGCCTCAACATATTATTATTTTTCATGGTAGAGAAAAGTTATGCCATCGTGTTGGCTAACTATTCTTGGCCTTGACCAAGTATCTCAAATCGAGCATGATCTACATCCTTGTTATTGTAACCATTGCTTCTTTGTATTTTCTAAGAATTTATCCACCTTGCTGCCCTATAATATTTATTGGTTGATTTGGGTCTTTTCTTCTTTCTCTCTAGTAATATCTAAGTTCTCTATCACTTTTGTGCATGAAGTCGATTCTTTTTTTAATTTTAATTTAATTTTTTCCATGTAGTTGGAAAGATAATGGCTATGTTTATCCCTATAAAATTATTGGGCTAATTTTTGTGGTATTTTGACAAATTGCTACTAGAATTTTTGGACAATTTTTGTATAGGAAAGACTAAAACAATATCTTGCATGAATTCCTTATAAAAATGAAATTGTTTAAAATCATACGGTATTAGAAATGTACACAACACTTTGAATGTAGCACATACATGTATTGCTCACTCTAATATAATTTTACACTAATAACAAATATGTAGTAACATAAAATTGAATGTATAAATTATTACTAACCATTTAATGACAATCATTTGTCTCTTCATTTGATTCCTCAACTATTGTGCTAATTTTATTGTTGAAAAATTTAATTGTGATGCCCCAAAGGTGGCATGACTTGCATTGTCTATTCCCTCCATAGGAGCACACTCCAAATAAATGAAATTGACTATGACTAGGGATTTGTAGTATTAAAAACCTTCTCAAGCTATCACATCTCCCTCAGAATGGTTCTCACATCCCTTTAATGGAAGGTCACTAGATATATAACCCCCAAAGTGTGGCATCTACTTGTAATAACCTATTATAGTTGTTAGACTAGCTTTTACCCACAAATTTCACCTTATGGACAACCACTAGTTATTATAACCCCCAAATTGTGGTGTCTACCTATAACATCTTGCTATAGTTAGACTAGCTTCTACCCACAAATTTCACTTGTTCTAAACTCCATCACCATTCTTGTACTAGTGTGACTTCCCTTATGAAAGTTATTACAAATATGATTAACATCGATTGCATTTTATTTCAAGTTGGATAGCTAGGAACTAATTTAAAAACTCGTAAATCTTGATCGTTTCCTTCTTTATTTAGTATGACTACCACCATAGAATGGTAAAATTGGTACCATTTATTAATTCTAACAAATAAAATAATAAAATTTAGATTATTCTACAAATAATGAAGTTCCTGCATAAAATATGAATAAATATATGTATTTTTGAAATTTCAAATCTCCACACAAATTCCTGAATCAACACAAATTTGAACACTATATGAAGCCAACAATGAGAACCATAAGTTTTTTGTCTTTCAATTCCTTGATAAACTATGAGGGTCTTTTTCCTCAAGGTAAAAGTTGCACCAAATCTCAATGCTCTTCAAAATGAGTGTTTTTGGAAATTGATAATTAATAGAATGAAACTCTTTTTCTAATAATTTATTTTTTAATCCTTTTTTCCATCCAACCCTAAAAGTACTTAGAATTAATCTTAGTAGAATATTTTTTCCAACTTATAATTAATTTTCATTTTTTGCCATATCCAATAGTACTTTTGGTCCCATTTAATAATAATAGATTAAGTGTCAAAGTTATAACTTAAAACACCTTTTTGGATAAATCAATAAAGTATTATAATATTATTCTCCTTTTAAATCCACCCTTTAGCTTGCAAGGAATAAAAATAGGCTTCGATTCCTCTAAATTGATTTAGTTTGAAAAAGGGAACATTACAATCCCTCATTCTCTAAATTCTAGGTGGCAATCATGAGATATCTTAATTTGTATCTCATCTCATTGCAAAGGTTAGCTAGATTTAATTCATGAGATGCAAATGGGGATCTATTTTGTGTCTCGGTTGGAAATATTATTATTGTGTGCTATATGGTGAGTGCATCTTGGCATTTGGCATTATTTGATGGTGAGTAATTTTTTTCCAAAATCTTTGGTGCGACTCCTTTAATTTTCTACCTCAGTTCTTTTCTCTGGCCCAAAGAAATCATGGACACCTTTGTTAAACTGGTAAGTAAACAAAGAAAAATTGCATTTATTTGTGGGAATAATAAGTTGCACCTAAAATGAGTTTTCAAAACTAGGAGTGAAATTTTGTTGTTTGCGGTCCATTGGATTTTTGAGTGAGGAATTACTGATTATTGATCATAGTTACCATATAAATTTAGATATAAATTTAATTTTTTTGGAAATTTTACTCAACCTTGATAAGGAGAAATACATGATCAAGAAGTTGTCAAATACTCCAATCAAAACTTTCTTTCTTGGGGTTTAGATGATATTGATATTATCTAAGAATCGATCTTGGGCTTTGGTTTCCCCTATAATTGGGATGATGATCATCATGAATGGTGAGGTAATTGGGTTGTGGAATCCCTTCATTTTGTCATCATTACCATAGAATGTGACCTATAAGAGGAGGAAGGCACCATAAGGGGGTAAAATTTCTAAAGCGAACTCTTGTATTGGTGTTGGAAGATACCATTGCACACTTCTATTCCATAGTCTTTGATAGCTTTGAGGACAAGGTGGAGATCTAGTTTTTTTTTTTTTCTCACATAAAATAGATAAAGCTTGGCTTTGTTGGGGTCATTTTTATGTTTATATCCTTATCATAATAGGTTGGTTTAATTTTTAGGGTGATAAGAGGAATTTTGAATCTCGACCCTCTACCATGTTAGGCTAGTATAGTGTATAGTGGGAAAGAGCATTTTTTAATTAGTATCCCTTGATGTATGTATGATATACCTCTATTAATATACAATATGGACAACTTCATATGTTTATTTAATAGAATGGGCACAATCCCCATGAACTTTATTTTTTTTATTAGATAAGCAAGGAAGGACCCTGATCCTATACAAAGCTTACATTAGAGTAGAACAATGATTTACATATTGTATTAGTATGAGAGTAATGTAGATAAAATTAATACTCTTGGGGTGTGTTGATGTATAAATATAGATTCTAGGGCTTGCTCTAATATCTTAGGAAAATTTTGTAGTAATAAAAAATTTGTTGTTAACATACTTGAAACTTGTCATAAATGAAGTGGTGTGTATAGTTATGAGTAAAAAATTTTGTAAATCTTAGTGACTTTCAAGAGAAAGTTGAATCTAAGGGGAGGGGAGTGTAAGTTCCAAATATGAATTGAAGTTTTCTTTTAATGAAGTAGAGTAAGTACATGGATCTGTGACACAATTTTGATGCCAAATTGGAAAAAAAAGAGCATTTGGCACACACAAAATTTGGAAAGCGCAAAATTTGGTACATGATAAATGGAAATTTTGAGTGAGATAGAGGGATGGGAGAGAGATAAAGGGAGAGAGAGAGAGAGGGTGGGAGGGAGATACCAAAGAGAGAGGAAGAGAGAGAGAGGGGTGGGAGGGAGAGACCTAAGAGAGTAGGAGAGAGAGAGAGAGGGAGGGGTAGGAGGAAGATACCTGAGAGAGAGGGAGAGAGAGGGAGAGAGAGAGAGGGGGGAGTGCAAGAGATATAGAGAGAGTGAGTGTGTGTGTGAGAGAGAGAATTGAGAGAGGGAGAAGGGGTAGGAGGGAGACTGGAGAGAGAAAAGAGGTGTATGAGAGAGAGGAGAGAGTGAGAGGGAGGGAGAGACAAGAAAGTAGGAGATGGCAGGAGATAGAGGGAGGAGAGAGAGAGACTTGAGAGAGGGAGAAGGGGTGAGGGAGAGGCAGTGCCCGAGATATAGATGAGAGGTGGGAGGAGGAGAGGGAGGAGGGGTGGGAGGAGATACTTAGAGAGAGGGAGATGGGGTAGGAGGGAGAGACTTGAGAGAGAGAGGGAGGGAGAGGGGGTGGGAGGTGTTGTGCACTTTTTGCACACACGCCTTGTTGAGACAGGGACCCTCTTTTGTCATCTTACTTTCGTAGGGTCCTGATTTTGTCCCCTTAAGGGATAGGTCGTTTTGGTCATTTTGGTCTTTGATCTTGCTTTGCCCTCACGCTCAATGTTCTAACTCCATCTCGATGCACTTTTCGAGCTTTGAGATTTTATTGAGTCCCTTTTGAATGATCCCTACTTGAAATTTCAGTTTGGGAAGGAATTGGCTAAGTCCAGGAGACATTTTGGTTAATCCGAGCTAGCTCGGATTAGTCGAATCGTAACCTGGCCAGCTAATCCAAGCTACCTTGGATTAGCCAAAATTTGAGCTTGGGTCTTTTCACCAAGTCCGTACTACCTGACATTTAATGTGGATGGTTTTTGGAAATATAACACTGTTTGATTGATTATTTCCTCATTTTATTTTCATCATTCAATGTTTGATTGGGAAACTTACCTTTTTGGTGATCCAAATTGTGATCCCATCGGTTTCCTTTCATTCCATTTTGGATTCATCATGACCATTTCACCCATTTGCGTGTTGTTTCCTTCTTGGTACCCTTCTGTTTCGAGGTGATTTGGTGTGACTTTCATGTGATTTCCATCTTCCATTGGCTTTGTTTCAAATCTCATTCCACGGTAGCCTTGGTTGCAGATCTAGTGACCTCTTTGTGTGGATCGATGGGAATTTTCTTTGGCTTCATGTGTTTTGAAGGTAGGGGTTTTCCTCTGGTTTTTTCTTTTCTCACGTTCGAACGTGCTTTGGTTTCCTTGTCAATGGCTTTTGTGCGAGGATTTTTCCCTGGTTTTCTCCCTCATTGGATTTGATTTCCGTTTTTGTTTCATTGTTAAATCTTACAAATGAGGGCATCAAACTTTGGTCGGCTTTGGGGTTTGTTTCTCTGCATTTCTTGATGGATTTCTAGGGCATGTTTTAGATTTGGGGTTTTGATTGACTATGATGCTAATGTCGCTTAAGAAATGGGTTCCTTGTTGATTCTAAGGGAGGATTTGAGGATTTATCAAACCTATGTCCTTTTTCCCGTTACATTTTGAAACCCTAGGTGTGTGGATTCATTGATGATAAGCTAGATTTTGATGGTTTTGCAAACCCTATTTGTTTCACCCGATCAAAAATAATCAATAAACCTGAAGAATGATATCAAATTTTGCCATGGCTTAGCATTTTTGAGTTGATCAAGTTTTATGCCTTAGAAAATTGCGACCTGGGAGAAAGTTCGGTTAATCTGGGGTACCTTGGATTAGTCGAACCTTAATCCAGTCGGCTAATCCAAGGTCCCTTGGATTAGCTGAAATTCACCCTCCCATGATCAAAACTTCAAACTCACTTCTCAGGCCTCAATCCCACTTTGAACAACGAACTTTTGATGCGATCTTGACTTCAGAAATCATCATCTCAATGTGATTTTATGACTCAAACATCATTCAAAAATGATTCTAAGTTGAAATAGGGAAAATTGGTTATTTTTGACTAATTTGAGCTAGCTTGGATTAACCAAACCTTAGTTTGGCCACGAAATCCGAGCTAGCTTGGATTACCCAACCTCTATCATATCTTTCCTAGGGTTCCCCACTTGGTTTTGATGAGCTTATTTGGTGATTTAACAATTGAATTGGTGTGAATTGACCTATGGAATGAAGTCATTTGTTGCACGTTAATGATTAAGATTCCTCATTTAGGTTGGATTTGACATTTTAAGTGTGAAATGGATCAATTACATTTGAACTTGCATTCATTGATTATTCATGTATTAGTTATTTCATGTCTATTTCATTAATGA
>VDFB02261603.1:329174-340442 GCA_007258455.2 Sequoia sempervirens | reverse complement strand
GGGGGTGACCATCCCATGAATCATGCTAGAAGAAAGCATCCCGACCCCCATTACAAATCCAAAAAATTCCCTGCTTAACAAGCTTGGCACCCCGTTTGAGGGTACTCTAGATCATAGAGCATTTCCCCTCCGTACTGAATCTAAAAACCTCCCTACTATCCACCGCCCCCAAATATTTGAGGCTAAGAATTTTATCCCACCACATATGTTGTTGTGAACACCAACGCCAATACAGCTTTGCATCCAAGGCTTGCCCATTCAAATCCGTTCGTTGTAGACCAAGACCCCCCTCCTTCTTTGGCCTACAAACAACATCCCACTTCACCAAGCTCTATTTTCTATGAAGAAGGTTGCCAGACCATAGAAACTAATGAGACAATCTCTCAAAATTTTTAATAGAACTTGAAGGAGCAAAAAGAACAAAGCACCTATAAAGAGGGAGATCCTAAACCACCGACTTTAGAAGAGTCACTCTACCTACTGAAGAAAGCCACCTGCAAGTCCAATGACTGACCAATCTTCGAAACTTATCAAGAGTCTCTTTCCAAAACCTTTTAGGGAGAGAACGAATGGCAAGAGGGATTCCAAGATAGGAGAAAGGAAGCAAACTGATTTGGAAATGAAGAATACCTGCTATTCTCCTTTGGATAGCCTTAGGAGTGTGGAAGAAGTAGATGAAGGACTTCCCCTCATTAATGCATTTCCCTGAGGCTATCAAGTAGTTGTCCAACACACTGCACCAGTTGAGAGCCTCCTCAACCTTTTCCCTACCCATCAAGGCAGTATCATCAACAAACTGAAGATGAGACTGAGGGGGAATATCATTTCCCCATATCCAACCCTAAATCAATCCACTAGCAACCTGAGCACGAATGATCCTTCCCAAACCTTCCGCAAGAAGGATGAATAAGTAAGGAGACAAAGGATCTCCTTGTTTGAGGCCTCTAGAAGCACCAAACAACTGAGTGGGCTCACCATTGATAAGCACCAAAAAGGATGAAGAAGTAACACAACTCCTAACCCATTCAATCCAGCCACCAGCAAAGCCAAAAGCTCCAAGAATCTTAAACAAAAAGTTCCATTTAACTTGATCATACGCTTTAGCCATGTCCAACTTGATAAAAATAGATTTTTCTTTTGAGGATTCCATAGAATGGATGGTCTCAGCAGCAATAACAACACCATCCATGATCTGTCTACTAGCAAAAAAAACCCCTGCTCCTCAAAGATTAACCCACCAAGCCAAGGTTTCAGCCTTTCAGCAATCAGCGTAGTAATAATCTTATAAATAGCATTACATAGCACAATAGGCCTAAAAAGATCCAAAGAATTAGCCCCCTCCTTCTTTGGAATGAGAGCTAAAAAAATTGAATTCAAAGACTTCAACATTTGTTTATTCATGAGGGATTCCTGAACAACCTCCAAGAGGTCCAACTTAACCACTTCCCAGAACTCCTAAAAGAATTCAACTAGGAATCCATCAGGCCCAAGGGCTTTACCTTTCTTCATCTGGAACACAACATTCTCAAGCTCTGACAAGGTAATAGGAGAAAGCAACGATTCATTAATTCCATTAGACACTAGTTGCGGGATACAACCCAGAATCCTTGATGCATCCTCCTCCACTGGAGGAAAATCCTCAGAAAATAATGTAGAGAAATATCGAATGCATTCAACAGAAATAGAAGCGGAAGAGGACAAATTTTCCCCATCAGACAACAAGAGAGAAGAAATAACATTACCTTGCCTTTGATCTTTAACTGAGTTGTGAAAAAATGAAGTATTCCTATCACTAGCCTGAAGCCATTCAATATGGGATTTATGTTTCAAAAAAAATTCTTCTCTTAACTCCCATTCTTCAACCTCTTTTGTTGCAGCAACCTCTAAAAAACTCAACTCTTCTGTGAGGCCCTGATCATGAATCTGCCTGGTGATTAGGTCCAGATTATCCTAAGCTTTCTTTTTTCATGAAACAAATTACCAAAATGTTGCCTATTCCATCTTTTCAACCTGTATTTAACATACTAGAGCCTCTTTGAGAAAGAGTACATAGCAGTGCCATAAGATGGCTTCCCAAGATCCCACCAGCCAGGAAGCATATCATGAAGAGATTCATCCCTGAGCCACATCAGTTGGAACTTAAAAGTCTATCTAGCACATCGTTGAGGCACTTCAGCCACCAGCTTAATTGGCCAATAGTCAGAACCTCGACCATCCAATATTTCAGAACTAGTCATCCACCTGTCCCCCAACCAAAAATTGGACACCAAAAATCTATCAAGTCTTTTCGAAATAGAAGCATCTTTAGTTCTCCTATTATTCCAAGTAAAAAGACCATTTCCCGGCTTGATATCCACAAGATTCAAAGTAGAGATATTGTCCTGGAGCAGCAATGTAGAAGCCTCTAGCCTTGCAGTACCACCCCGCTTCTCCGCAATCTCTGTGATAGCATTAAAATCACCTCCAATAATCCAAGGATGGTAAGGAAACAAGCTACGGACTAAACGAATGTTGGACCACGAGTTTTTTTCCCTACAACTCCATAGGCACATACACATTGGAGAAGAGAGAAATTTCACCTAACATAAAACAAGAAGCCACCAGGGTAAGTGCACCAAGATGGTTCCCAAAAAGGGGGCTTAAGTGGCCACTTTTTTTCTGAAATTAGGAAACGCTGACCTTGGACATGAAATTGAGGATAGTTACACTCAAAATTTTGAGATGGAACAAAAACAAGGATCGAAGTGCTCTGAGTCTACTTTCTAAACTACTAATTTATTTTGAAAATGGTTGAGATTAAGGGGTTCAAAAGAGGGATGTACAAAATTTGGTGCTGTTTTTTGGTCGAAACATAACATATAAACTCTTTGTATGACTCGAAAATGAACTTTCGTAGTATTTTTAAAAATGTAACTATAGTCAAAAAGTTAGCTAATAGCATTCAGTTGGAAAACTGACATAATTCTTTTAATGAATATTTGATTTTTACCACTTTCTAAGTGGGCACTTCCCCAAAAACGACTTTGGCTATGCTCCCCCATACAAATTTTTGAAAATAATTGATTTTTTTTTTTAAACTGTGTGAAATGGAGTCTAGTTTCTAAAAATGTAATTCTATTCGAAATTAATGACCTGTTTAATTTTTATAACAAAAACACTAGACACTACTTTTTCGCAAAACACATACAAACAAAAGAATTATGTGGATGAAAAGATTCAACATTGTCTAAAAAAATGGAAAATTTACATCGTTGGATAGCTAAGAGAACTCACATTACCCATGTTTTCACCTTGTCAATATTGAACTAGGGATGCAATCTTTGGATGGTGGAGTTAACAAACCCCATTATGTGAAAAATTTTGTAGAATTTGGTAAAACATGTCTCCCGCCCTTGTTGAATGCCCTCCAAGCCTTTGGGTTGGTATTCCAAGGAAAAATAATTTCTACCTTTTTTTCTTTTTTTTTAACATGAAATAACATGTGCGCGTTATAACGCGCTCGCATTTTTTTTTTAAAGTTCAAAAGTGGCCAGAAAATTGGTACCCAACTTCATGCACCTACCCACCATGGATAGAGAGGACTTAAAAGACACCCACCAATGGGGGTAAATCTTCTGCGGGTTCCATAAGCAAGCCACCCCTCCAGAAGACCCATGAGAACCAATGCATTGGCATTCACCATTCCTCCATAACTTAGGCACTAAGTCCATCATATCCTCCACAAAGAGCTTAGTCTCCTGCAGAAAAAGAACATCAGGTGAATGACGCCTAATCAAATCCTGAACAGCTTTTTATCTAGGCCCATTGTTCAAGCCTCGTACATTCCAAGAGAGAACTATCATTTTAGGGGGCTCAAAAAATGTGAATCAAGAGTCTTGACTGACCCTAACTCCACCAAAGTCTCCCCTATCATCTTAATCTTTTCCACATCCTTCTTCCTTCCCAACTTAGAAATTTTCTCCAACCCCCCCTTCTTGAGATCTTTCTGCAAAATACCCAACTGAGAAGACGACTTATTATTCTTATTCTTACCCACCTCTGAACCCGCTTTCTACAAGAGGTGAACCTTATCCTCACTGTCTTTCCCTACCTCAGCACTACCACCCAACTCATCCTAAACCCCCATCTACCGATCTATTACCAAGTTCAAAGTCCCATCAACTTGTGGAGCCATAATCACCTTTGAATTGAGCCTTGCCTGCCCAGAAACATTCCCAACCTCCTCTAAGCATGGAACTCTCATACCCACATCCTATTGGAGAGCATGCATTGCCTCAACCGAAGGGCCGTGATGTTCAATATCCAAAGTCCCATGATCCAGATCTAATAATCTCGGGTTCACCTCCTGCTGACTAAGATCATCCAGCACCTCAAATCTATTGAAGGTGTCCTCCTCCTGCTTGTCCTTCAAAGTCCTTTTATGTCCTTTATTTCTATTTCAGCCTCTAATGGGAGTAAAACCATCTTCCTTGCCATCAAAACCTTGAATGGGATCCTTGCCCTTATCCACTCTAAGCGGATTACTTGAAGGCTGAGAAGATTGAGCCTCCAAAGGCTTGGCCTTTGGACATCTACGCTGGAGGTGGCCATACTCATGACAAAAGTGACAGTGGAAAGGTAGGGTCTCATAATCTAGTTGTTGCACCCATGAATATTCTCCTGCACTTACTTCTAAAGAGTCTGGCAATGGCTTGCTTAAATCAATTTCCACACAAAACTGGGCAAAAGTCATTACCTTCTTGAATTGAGTTTGTTGTGATGAACCCACAGGTTTCCCAAACCTCGAGGCTAATAAGTACAACACATCCTCGCTCCAGCATTCCACTGGGGGCCTTGGAAGACTAACCTAAACTAGAACCCGACTCGGGAGCTCCTCCGTCGGGTTGAAGCCAACATGCCATGGCTTAATAAAAAAGCCCACCTGGTTGTAAAAGTATGAACCCCCTTCAAAAACCCTATTCTGATCAGCCATGAAGTTAAAAGTAACCATGAAGTAGTTATTTGTCAAGAGGCAGATCTCCATCTCCCCCTCTGGCATCCATGTCCTTTGAGCCCAAGTCTCCAAAAATTGCAACGACATTTTCAATCCTAAGAATTTGCAATAAAGAGAATGCCTTGAATAATAATCAATATCTTCTACCAGCATCTCCATCAGAATGACTACATTCGACCTCTCTTTACACCTTTCGAGGCACCCATTAATCTTCAGAATTTGAGGCCCTCCTGCCGAGCTCGTCTCAATTTTCTTAGGTTCCATCAAAAAAATATTATTATCAAAAACCTTCGAGCCCTGTAGAGAGGGTTTTGAACCAAACGCGGAATGGAAATCCATTTTGGGACAAACCCCAGAAGATTCCTAGTGCAACATTGAAGAAAAAAATTCCCTAGATAGACATGCAAACCCTCGATGTCCCTAAGAGAAAAAGGACCAAACAATGGTAACGATAGCACGCAACCCCACACCCCCTCGGATGAGGGCACACAAAACAACTCCTAACAAAGCACCAATCACCTGAACCCCCAACACTTAGCCCACCTCTACTCCACCACACTTCACCCCACACCTAACCACACCCGCTCCTATCGCAGTTCATTATCAAGCGCTAACCATTGACCACACCACACCAAATCTCCTGACACCCACACAAACCACACAGCAACGAAGCCCAACACCAAGCCATAGCCAACAATCACCAGAGAAAAGACAAAGGATAAGTAGTAAGCAGTAAAAGAACCCAGCCACCTATCACCCTTCTACACCAACCACCAGTCACCACAGCCACCAAGCTCCCCTTAATGCAGACAGAATCCCCTCCTCACCGTTGCATAACCAGAAAAAATTACAGGAAAGAGCTAGGGCGCGATTTCCCTAGCTCAGCTTGTAGAGCCCAAAAACCAAAACTCATGGTAGAGATTTGCAGGTTATTTTGATTTCTTGTCTTGACTGATCATTTAACTTTAAATTTTATTGAAAATCTATGAAATTTCAAACCTACATCTCTATTTTTTTAAGCTTTAAAATTTAAACAATGAAATTTTATTAAAGTTTTAAAGTATTATTAATATTCAATATAAATATAAATGACCCCCTCAATCGATTTGCAAGTCAAGGGAAGGATTTTGGATGGCGTGGGCGCTGGTGTGGACCAGTGGTCTGTAGTCGGCCGATGCCTGCATGTTGTGTTCCCTCGTTGCATGTCGTTCCTTTTCCTTGTGTTGGTGTTGTTGACTGTCATTGGTGTGGGGGTGGGTTTTGTAGTGCGATCTGGGGGTGGCTTCTTTTTATGTGGTTTATTTTCTTGTCGGTTGTGGGTTTGTTATCATTCCTATGCATGCAGTAGCTTCGGCGGAGGATTTTCTTTTTTTCTCCTCCTTTATTGGTGCGGTGAGTCTAGGGCTCTCTCCCTTGGTCGGGTTTGTTTCCTTTTGCTGGATTTAAAGTGGAGTGGCAATCTACTTGCGGGTTTTGTTTCTTGTTCCATTTTCCTCTTTCTTTTTTCTCTCTTTGGTTATGGAGACTCTTAAAAGGCATTTGAATGGTGAAGGGTCTTCCTCGTTGGGGGTGTTCCCAAAATTAAAAAAGTGAATGGAACTGCTTGGAGCGTTGCCAATATCATCCCATTCTAGTGATTCAATCGGACTCTATTGTAGAGGATGTATCTTATCTGAGTAATCACGCTCTAATATGTAAATTCATGGGTCTTCTTCTTTCTTGCCATGCTGGAATCATGGACCTGATTGGGTTTGGAATCAAAGGACATATGGAGATAATGGTTGCTAATAATTATTTTATGGTTGTCTTTTCATGCATGGTAGATAGGAATAAGGCTTTTGAAGGGGGGTCCATATTTTACAATCAGATTGGGCTCTTCATCAAACCTTGGCATGAGGGTTTCAACTCTACTAAATAACTTCCTACACGTGTTCCGCTTTGATTCATTTGCCCCAACTTCCTTTGGAATTTTGGAGAAGTGATATTTTGCACATGATAGCCTCGCTGCTAGAAACCAGTTGGGCCCTTAGCAAGCTTTGGATAAGAAGTTAATCTCTTATGCTCAGATTTGTGTTGAAGTTGATTTAAACAACCCTTTGCCTAATTCTATAGAAGTTTGTGTTGGATCCTCTTCCTGGATTCAACAACTTGATTATGAAACTCTCCCTTTTTGTTGTTGTGTTTGTCATGAATATGGGAATTTGCAAAGGAGATTCCCTCAGATTAATCAGGTAGCTGCTACAACTAATAAGATTGCTCCTAAGAATGATAATGGGAAAGCCCCTATGGTGGAGGGGGTTTCTGATAAGGAGGGATTTGTTCCTATTAAGCCTCGTAATAAGGGGAGGGGTTAGAAGAGAACTTTCAAGGATAGACATAATGATGAGACCTTTAATCAGTTTGATGCTTTGGATGACTTGGATTAGGAAGAGGGTTTTCCAGTTGGGATTCCTCCTGGTTCTGGATTGTTAGAAGTGGTCTTGCAAGAGGAGGAAGTAATTGGGAATCAAAACTTGGCTGGGGCGACCTTGCAGGATGGTCAATTGGAGGTTGGTCAGATGGAAATGGATGATCCTCTCCAGCAGCAGGATGCCTCCAATCTTGGTGGATCTTTGATTTTGAAGGATGATAGAGTTGTGGTTGTTTCTTCTCCTTCACAAGTGGATAATACTTTGGACTCAAAGAAACCTTGGGGGAAATTTAGCCCTGGGGCTACAACATAAGCCCCTTAAAAAGGGCCCCCCTGAGAAAGCTTCTAAGGTGGGTCGCAAGAAAGACATTAATAAGGTTAAGTTGTTGGGTGAGACTCTGGTGGAATCTGGGTTGGTGAAAACCCTAGACTCTGATTACTCCCATTGCCAAAAATTATTTTTATTTCATGGAATGTGGGGTTTGAATAACACCCCTAGACAAAATGCTATTCATGAAATGATTGGTTGTCACTCTCTTGATATTGTCTTTATTCAAGAAACTAGGTTATTAGTGGATGGTATGCTGAATAGAGCCTCTAGTGTTTGGCCTCGTGGGTGCTGTTAGTGTGTGGGTGCTTTTGGTAGCTCTGGAGGTGTGGCTTGTTTGTGGGATCCAAGAAATGTTGTTCCTCTGTACTAGATCGCGAGTCACTCTTCTATCTCTATGATTGCTTCTAGTCTTGAATCTGGTGAATCTTGTCTTTTCACTAATGTCTATGCTCCCACTAATCTGATGGGTAAGTCCCAACTTTGGACTCATCTTAGTTATGTCGGCTCACTTTTTCCTTGGCATCCTTGGATTATGGCTGGAGATTTAATGTTGTTTCTTGTTTAGAGGAGAAGAGAGGGGGTATTTCCAAGCTAGACCCTGATGCTTTACTTCTTATAAACAACATGGCTAGTTTGAATCTTATTGATGTGAAACCTAATAATGACATCTTCAATTGGAATAATTGAAGGTGTGGTGATGCTGCTATTTCTGAGAGACTAGACAGGTTTCTTGTCTCCTATTTTTGGGTTGCGGATAGTTGGTCTACTAGCTCTGAGATTTTGGATTGGCGAGGTTCAAATCATTGGGAAATTAAAATTTCTATTGTTCATTTTAGAGCCCATAAAAATCCCTCTTTCAAGTTCCAACTCATGTGGCTACAAGATCCTTCTCTCCATGAATTGATGATTGATTGGTTGAGTATGGGGAAACCTTCTTTTGGTAGGCTATGTATAGCTTTGTCAAGAGATTGCAATTTGTGAAATATAGACTCAAAAAGTGGAATATACAGTGTTTTGGGAATCTTCACTAGAATAAGTTGTCAACTCAAGCTCATTTGGATTCTATCACTTGCCAGATTTGAGATCTTGGTCTCATAGTTGAGCTATGTAGGGAAGAGGCTAGGGCAACTAAGGTTCTTGATGAATGGGAGCTGAGGGAGGATATGTTTTGGAAGCAAAAGTCTCGTATTGATTGGCTTCAGGAGGGAGATAGAAATATTGCCTTCTTTCACCACTTTGTAGCTGCTAGGAGAAATGGTAATCTTATCACTTCTCTTGTTTCTTTTGAGGGAGTTCAAATTTCTTCTCAAATTGACTTTTCCTGGGAGGTTGCTCATTTCTTTTTCAGCTCTTTTTACTGAGGATTCTACCCTTGCGAGTGTTGAAGAAAATTCCATTTTGGCTTGTATTCCTTCTTTGGTGTCTCATGAGATGAACGAGGATCTTTTACGACCCATCTCCTTGTAGGAACTGGAGACTATTGTGTTTCAAATGAAAAAAAGTAAAGCCCCTAGCCCTGATGGTTTTTTTACTGAGTTTTATCAAGTCTTTTGGGATATTATCAAGGAGGATCTCTTGGAGGTTGTTTAGGAGTCTTAGAGCAATAAAGATATGTTGAAGGCCATGAACTCCACTTTTCTGGCTCTTATTTTGAAAAAGGAAGGGGCTTGTTCCTTGGATTAGTTTTGCCCCATTTCCCTTTGTAATGTGGTATATAAGATCATTACTAAGCTGATTGCGGAAAGATTGAATCCTTGGCTCAATTCTTTGATTTCCAATGAGCAGGGGGATTTGTGGCCGACAAACAAATTTCAGATGGGGTTGTTATTGCTACTGAGGCTATTCATTCTATGTCAGTATTTAAGGAGAAGGTTATGTTTATCAAGCTTGATATGGAAAAATCCTATAATAGAGTCAAATGGGCCTTCTTATAGAAGGTTCTTTTAGCTTTTGGATTTGACAGAGAGTGGGTTGACTAGATCATGAGTTGTGTGACTTCTACTTCCTTTTCAGTGCTTATCAATGGAGAACCTTAAACATTATTTGGAGCCTCTAGGGGTCTTTGACAGGGAGACCCGTTGTCCCCTTATTTGTTCATCATTATGGCTGAGGGGCTGGGGAGGTTTATCAAGTCCTATGTTTGCAATGGATTGATTCAGGGTTGGTGTTGGGGTAACATTTTTCCATCTTTATCTCATCTTCAATTTGTTGATGATACGACTTTAATGGAGATGGCCAAAATAAATTAAGCTGTGAATTTCAAGAAGGCTTTGGATACTTATTTGGCTGCCTCAAGTCAAAATATTAATGATCACAAGTCCTCTATTTACTTTTTCAATACTCCTTGGCTTATTCAGGCTAGGATTGCCCAGATTCTTCAATTTCAAATTGGCACTCTCCCTCTGGTTTATCTGGGGATTCCCCTCATGGTGGGTCCTCAACCAAAAGAGATTTGGTAAGATGTGTTGGATAAATTCCACATGAGGGTTAGTCATTGGACTTACAGGTGGCTATCTTCAGCGGGTCGTGTGGTTCTGCTAAAATCTATGGTTCAGTCTCTTCCTATTTACCGATGTTTTGTGCAAGTGGCTCTTGCTAGTTTTGTTAAGGAGTTTGATGCCCTCGCTCATCAGTTCCTTTGGGAAAGTAATCTTCTTAATTCTAAGTGGAGTTTGGTGAAGTGGGAATCCATGTATAGGCCTAAACAGGAGGGTGGTCTTGGTCTCAAGTCTACTAGTTTGATGGGTCATGCTTTAGCTGTGAAGTTGTACTAGTGCTGGTGTACTTTCCAGGATCAAGATTGGGCTATAATTCTCAATCTTAAGTACCTTGATGGGGTGAACCCTGATGATGTATCTCGATATTGTCTCCAGGGAAAATGGTCTATGATCTGGGATACTCTTAAAAAAGGGGCTAAGTTGATTAAGGAGGGCTTGTTTTGAATCTGCAATAAGGGGTCTAAAGCCCTCTTATGGTATGATTCCTAGGATGGTTATCCCTCTATTATTTCTATGTTTCCTCATTTGCAACCTCTCTGTGATAGCTTGATGAAAGCGGGTTGGTGCAAGGTGGAGGACTTAAAAACTATTCAGTCATTGGGTCATGTGGATGTGTGGCATTGGAAGGATCCCCAAGAGTGGCCTCTAGGAGGTTCTAAGTTGGAGAGGCAGGAGCTTGCTAGCATTTTGGCTGGTAGAATGTGTAGTTCTCTTCAAGATAAGGATATTTTGGCATGGGGTCCTGATCCAAAAGGTAGATTCTTGGTTTCCTTTGGATATATGGAGCTAGATAAGAAAGTGTATGGAAAAGTTGGGGTTCCTTGGTGGAAGCAGGTTTGGAATAAATTTTCTTGGCCAAAGTGTAATTTATTTTTGTGGTTGGTTGTTCAAAATAGATGTCTTGGGAAAATCTATGGAAAAGGGGCTTTTAGGGTGCATCCATCTGTGTTTTGTGCAATAATAATGAGTTTACTTCACATCTATTCTTTCAGTGTCCTTATGCTAGGCATATTTGGCATTCTTGGTGGGGAGTTTG
>VDFB02261603.1:204536-329074 GCA_007258455.2 Sequoia sempervirens | reverse complement strand
AGGCCTTCTCTACTATGTGTACCTCAGCCTCCTGTCTAACCTCAGCCTCTGGCTGCTCCTCCTCCTATCTCACTCTCTCATCCCTCTCCTCCTCCTTTGCTACCTCAAGGATAGCATCTAAGGGCACTCTCTCCAAAAGCTGATGCACTCTCCTGCTCGACCTCCCACCAGCTCCTACTCTCCTCCTCCTTCCTCCACCCCCACCATCTCCTCCACCTCTCCCCCCATCTCCTCTCACTCCATCTCCTTGACCTCCGTCCCTCCTCCCTATTCCACCATCTCTACGCCCTCTACCTCCTTGGTGCACCCACGATATAACTAAACAAAAATCCACTGGTGTTGGCCCATGTAGGTCTATCAATAGCCGTGGTCTATGTTCCTTCCACCATGTGTCAAACTCAGCTGTCATACTAGGATCCACTAGACCCCCTCTCCATGTCCACTGTTGTGGTACCAACTCTTCAATCTGCTGCTCTACTAAAGGCACTAATATAGAAGGTCCCCATATGGCCCCTCGTTAGGATCTGGAATACTCTGCAGTCCCCACTGGTACATCCTATCACTCACCAAACTACCGTAACACCCACTAGGGCAGGCACATCTCAATAATCAACTGTGACTATATAATGTGCCTAATCAGATACTGAAACTATCTACAAAATGACAAATGATCACCCTCATCAGCCCACTATGCACAATCTCTATACGACCTCCAAACAAATGTCATCAAGGTATTAATGTAGTGCCACCAGTATCCTGTCTCCTTGAATCTAGTTTGTTGAAGGGCACCCACATACATATAGACATAAGGCATCCCTTCAGCCAGCTATGGTCTCTAAATAGGTAGAAAAAAATGGGGATATGCTCCCAAGCCCAGATCATAAGTAAGGTCATCTCACAACTAATGCTTTGCACACCTCTATATGCCACCTCATGCAGCTGAGGATAAAGCATCCCAAGAAGACAAGGCCCCCATGCAAAAATAGTCCTATCCCACCTCATCCTCATGAGCACATCTCCCCATCCAATAGGGAACCTGTGTTTACGAAGGTCTAGAATCAAGACACCGAAAATTAGTGTGCATAACATCGCATCCGATCAAGGATAATGATCCACCATGAACTCCCACTAAATCTTGTATCTCTCGATGCCCAATCCTGCACCATCATCAGCCTCATAATACTCTGTAATAGCCTAATGGCCCCGGTGCGGATCATAAAGAACATGCTCCCCTTAGATAAAAAGGCACAAAATCCAGTACACATCCTCTAGCGTCACAGTGGCCTCTCCTGTCGACAAATGGAAAGAACAGATCTCTAATTTCCATCTCTTGACTAATGCTATCAAAAGGCCCCTATTTGCCCAAACAATGGGCATATAGGTCACATAGTATAGTCCAAGCCACATCAGTTGTCTATGCTTCCTATCTCACAACTGATCTCTAAAGGAATATGTCGACGACCTGAACTCGTGCGTATAAATGGGTGGCAATCATTTCTGCATAGGTAGAAACGAGAGTTAGCACATCATTAAACATCATTGTTACCATCTATCTAGTGAAACATAAGTAGAAAATGAGTCTAAAACTAAGTCAACCTTGGCCAAAGTCAAATGCATCACGACAATGGCATTTGCATTGCTCTAAGTCAATTGCGTTGCTTGGCTTTTCATATACGTCACGACAAATTTTTTGTGTCACATAAGTAAATGAATGCATCATCTTATAACACATGTGTCACTTCTACTAGCATATGTGTCATTGCAAATCAATTGTGTCAAATGCCCTCATGTTTGCGTTGCGACAAAATGATTGCATCCCTATAACTATCACTTGTGTTGTGAAATGATGATTGCATCTCAAAAAATTGCAAACATGTGTCACTTTCTAATGGACCCCTTGCATTTGCATCGTGACACATCAAATGCATCGAACACAAACATGAATGTGGCTTACGTGAACATGTATGCATCGAAACACATTTGTTGGCCTAACTTCTAGCCCTAAAAAACACGTAAAATGAGGAAATGACAAAGTGGGTAAGGGGTACTTATTGGTGGATTTACGCCCTCTAGCCGTTTGAAAGTATGAACAATGTATCTGCGGTGCTTGGTCGCTAGAATCACCATCTTCTCGTGAAGTCTCTCTCTGAGCTTTCAAATCTCAAATAGTAAAAGTGAAAATGAATTTACTTTTTACCCATTTTGAACCTATTTATAGGGTAAAACTGGGATTTTCTTGAAAATTTTATTATTGGAGGCTCTTTTGACCAACTTTGACCAACGCATTGTCTACTTTAAACATGTTGAAATCCAAAACCGATTGCGTGACTGATTTTCTGGACATCAAATTGACTTGTCAGGACATTTTCCAAATTTTTCTATTGCCAGGCCAAAATTTGAAAACTTTCCCGAGGGGGCATAGATACTCCATACCTTCGCTAGGGAATGTTTTTTTATTGAATTTTCTTTGTCACAATGCGACATGCTACATTATGACAAAGAGGGCTAAAATGTTGACACATAAAAGTGACCTAGGCCTACAAGTTCTATTTTCTCCATATTTCTTCCTAACATAATTAAAATATTTAATTATGTCCTATGGTCCAGTTTCAACTATTAATTAAATAATTCATAATTATTTAGTTAATTCATGTCTTCTATTCCTCTTGATTATTTAAATAAATAAATTTTATTTATTTATTTAAATATGCCACTAATTCTCTAATGTCTCTCTATGATTAAATAAATTCTTAAATTTATTTAAGTATCCTTTGTCCTTTATTTCCTCTTGATTATTTCAATAAACACATTTTATTTATTTATTTAAATACATCATTAATTTCTAGATATCTTCTCATAATTAAATAAATTCTTTTATTTATTTAATTATTGTCCACCTTGGCATTCTCCTAATTTTAAATAAATAAATTTATTTAAAATTGTCCCACTTTTCATTTTCTTTCTCCAAGTAAATAATTTTAAATTAATTATTTACCGTCACATGGTCCCACCTTTTGAATTAAATTAATTCTTAATTTAAAATAACAACTTTCCTCCATAGATCAAATAATTTCTAATCTTATTTGATTTTGCAGCTCTTTCTTTTTCCATGCCATTCTTATCTCCTTGTCTCATGCAATCTTGTCCCTTTATTTGATTTTCTAGAATCAAATCTTGACTATTCATTTCAAATTTTCCCTAATGTTTCCCTAATCCTAATTGTGGGTTTTCGCATTCAATCTTGACCATCGATCTTAGGGAATTTGTCAATTTTCAATCTTGGCCATTCATCCAAAGTTGACTTTTCTATAAAATGACAATTTTGGTCTCATTTGAACAACTTCATACGTCTTCAGCTTTTGACATCTTGACATCTTGGCATTTTCATACTTTAGGCTTGGTTCATAGTTGCTTAGTTTCATTGTGAGGACTTTTGATAGAATCCTTCAACATTTTCTTAGGACATTGTCATTATCATAGGTTTCTCATCACAAATATGAGGGCAAGCATAATATTGCAACAAATAGAGAAGGTGCAATGGAGGTAAATCATGGAGGTTGAAGACATTTAGTAAACTCTTTCCTTTTTTTCATGTTTTTTCTCCTTTGTGCTTCATTGTTTTGCTTTGGGTTATCTTATTTATGCTCTAATTTGCTAACCTAGGTTTTTCCCTAAGCTACAGGGATCTAATAAATGATAAATTAGATAGGATTCCTATACAATCAGTCTCACATTCATTTTTTCAACTAGAACTAGAGAAAGAGAGAGCAAGACAAGCAAGCAAGTAAGCAAGAGATTCAAGAATTTCCATTCAAGAGCAAGGATCAAGCAAAGTTGAAGTCTTCGAGCAACATTATAGTGTTTTTATAGGTCTTCAAGCTCACTTTCATTTCAAGATCAAGCATTGCCAAAGATTGATGATGGTTGCCTATGGAGGATCATGGTGGATTATAGGTTGGGGAGATGCAACTAGCTACTGAATTAAGCCTAATGACTTGTTTCCTAAGTGATTCTATCTTCCATTAGGTGTGTCATAATAGTGGCTTACAATTCCTGAGAGGAACGGATTTTAGCTGAAATCACATATTTTTAGAAAATATAATGATTTAAGCCTTAAAAAGTTCCATTTTAAGGATTCCAATTGAAGAGGGTTTTGATCAAATCACCTTAGATCAAACCCCCATTGGATAGAACCTCGCTAGTTTTAAACCATACCTATAAATGCATCTCCTTTACACCTATCAAAATGCTGATAAAAAATCACTTTTGATTTAGCTTTTGGGGATCAAATGAATTCATTTAAAATTTATTTGAAATGATTATGGTATTCCTATAACAAGCTATCCAATGAATATAATTTTAATATGTTTTGGTTTTGTTATGTATTTGTTTTTAAATTTTATTAAACATAGGTTTTTCATCTAAAATGAATTTCTTTGTTCTCACATGTGGAAAAATAGAAGATTATCAAAAAAAAAATTGAAAAATATGAGTGCAATTCAGATATTGAAGTCCTTGATCCAACAAAAAAAATAAAATAAAATTTTGACATATACAAAAAAGTTACGCGTTATACAGTCACAATGCGTTCTGAATTGTAATTCTTTGACTTTGAAACTTGATTAAGGAAAAAATATTCAATAAAAGACTATCTAACCAAGTGGAAGCACTAGATATCAGAGTTACAAATCTAAATTTGAAAGAATTAGAATTTTATCCTTCATGGAAAAAAAGTTATGCAAAAAGAATTAGAATTTTATCCTTCATGGAAAAAAAAGTTACGGTGGCGTCACTTTTAAAAATGTTGTTTTCTGAAAAAAATCAGTTTTCGTGGGAGATGGAAAAAGAAGTGCAATTTGATTCCAAAAATTTTGAAAAAAATATTTTTAGAATCTACACACAAAATTTGATGAGACTCTAGTTTGCACCATCTTCAAATTCCTCACGCTTTAGTCTATAGGTGCCCTAATGTGAAGATTTAGTTAAAAATAATAATTTTAGTCTCCATTTGGCCAAAAATTGTAAACCACTATTATGGGATCACCCATTATCATTCTACTTTCTACCTAAAGGAAGGTACATGCATTCTTATGGATTATTAGGGTGATTGAAGATCTACCAAAGGAGTAGGGTTTATTGCATTTTAGCTCTCAAAATCTTAGATACAGTCATGATTAGGGATTTCACACACATTTCCATTTCATATCTATACTCTCTATCAAGGTTTAAGATCAAACTAGTTGTTTAGCCAAGGAAAAAACCCCATAATCCAATCAACATGACATTTTTTTTTGTATATTTTCAATAGGTTTAGATAAAAAAGCAAAGTTTGAAAGACATAAAAAGGAAGTGCACAGATAGGAGAAGAATTTCAAATCCAAAAATTTCAAAAAGGAGTATTGGGACTAAATCTCCTATTTGGGTGTATGAGTCCTAGTACGCCCTTTGTGTCATTTTTCTATAGGTCTTGTATAGTCACCAGAAGATTCCAGGTTCTTCCCAGATTCCTATAGTAGGACTAAATCACCCTACTTGGTGTATGAGTCCCAATGCACCTTAAAACATCAATTTCCAAGATTTTTAGATCTTGTTTTGACCTCTCCATTCTTCCAGGCATTTTTTTGTTTCATGCTATTTGTCAATTTGATTTAATACTTTCAAGTTTCTATGGTTTTGTGATTAAGAGTTTTCATTTCTCCTTTGAAGCTTCATTTAATGGTGAACCCCCATCCAATCACACAAGGATACCCCTAGTCATTCCCTCAATTGAGTCACTTGGTTGAGGGATCTTGGTTTCCTAATGAACTAAAGTACAAAATAGGTCCTAAGTCCATCTCTCAAAAGGTGGACACCCATTTCCCTTGTGTTCAATATATGTATATATATTATGCAATTAAAATAATTATTTCTTGTGCAAGGTGTACACTACACTATTCATAATAGTTAGAGGTTTGTTACTTTGAGTTTGAGACCCCTAATGCTTAGATAATGATCCAACTTTAGGGATTTAGAACCTATAACTCTAGTCACCAACACCTACAATATTAATGACCACATGAATTATCATTAACTTGAAGGTATAATCTCATTTTTCTTAATATTTTCAATATTTTACATTTTTAAACAAATATTAATAGATCTTTATGATTTTAATGACCAAGAAAATGAGAATTAGTGAATTTTACCACCATTATTGTATATGGAGAAATTTCTAGAGGCTAGATGAATTGACTGTATGATGAATAAGTAGAGTCAAGAATTTCAAATTGGGTAGAGTTTCTAGTTTTAGTTTCCAAGTTTTTCATATTTTTACACATGTCTTAATAAAACTAGTGAGTTTAATTTGTCCCAAATTCGTTTAATGAATTGATTAGGTTAAAAAAATGAAACGTAGAACAATTTGAATCCATTTATAAATTTAAAATGTAATGGAATTAAGCTATGGTTAAGGAAATTAAATGAAAAATGATGGATAAAGCCTCAAGTAGCCAAATAAAAAAAATATGTTGACTCTGTCATGGTCACAACTAACCCTACTTGAAAAATTCAAATGATAAAATAGAAATTTGAAATAAGGGTAAAATAATTAAAAACCTATTTGTTTTTTTTTTTTAAAAATCACAACATTATTTATTGAAAATAAAATGAAAGTGGTAACAATGAATGTTCAAATAATTGACCAAATAATGACAAGATCCTTGACCAAGGTGAATCTCCATAAAGGAAAATATAGTAAAATTGTTGACTTTATTACCATATGTAGACACTTTAAAAGTTATACATCCTATATCCACTTCCAATAAATTTCCCCACATGAAATTTAAAACTTAATGAAGAATTGAGAAAATAATGAATGAGGTTAAGGTTGCAAAAGTCCTTATAACCAATGGACATTATCACTCAATAATCCAACATCCAAATATTCTAATATTTCTCACAAAGTATATAAATTGAGATTTTTTTAAAATCCTAATCTTTATATTTTTTTTTGGAATTCTTTAGGGTGGAAGGACATTTTTAATACACCACCAAAACTTGTAGATCCAATTTTAATTACCATTACAAATTTGACCAAATTTGAAGTTGAAGATTTGCATAATCTATTGTGGATACCATACATTAATTTTTACTTTAGGAAGTTATATATCTTAATTGGAGTCTTAAAATGTGATGAAAATAAAGACATGCACTTCTTTAGAGAAAAATATAATATTAGGATTTAATCATAAATGTACTCACATCTAGATCCATATTAATTGTTTGCAAAAGAATCTTGAAATGGTGGTTTCGAAATAAATTTATAGATATATGCAATGTCATTTAATAAGATGATATTATACTACAAATTTGAAATATTTAGATCTTAATTTATCCTCACTAATGTAATTATCAATTTAATTTATTCCCACTAATGTAATTATTAATTTAATTTATCCTCTGTGATTATCAATTTTTTAAAATGGAAAAATGTTTAATGAACTAATGGATGTTCTTATCCTTTGCCTTTTACAAAGAGTTAATCTCTCAATCAAAGAAAATGAAGAACAAGTTCAAAGGAACGATTCATCATTAAAAAAATCACTTGACATGGGAGAATATGTTTGAGAAAACCTTGGGAATCCAAGTATGAAATATTTTAGGCAAATAATAAGGATTGTAGATGTAATAGGTAGAGAACAAAAGATGGTCAAAATTATAATTGATCAAGCAATTAGTTTTTCTACTTCAATATAGAGTTTTGAATTAGTAATGGCTTATGCTAGGAACTATAATCTAGGAAAAAGGATGATAATTTTAGAAAGAAGAGTTCAAGATCTCACACCAAATTTCATCATAAAAAAAAAATATTTCTTTTTATGAGGAAGTTGTGCTAATAAAAAAAATAGATGCCGATGACCATTATAATGATAATATGAAAAGTATTTGGGGGCACAAACTTGAGGTGCTTAGAGAGTCCATGTTTAATGGTTTCCAAAAATCCAAAGAAGCTATTAAGAAGTTTTTTTCAATAGTAAATTGGATATGTAATTACTTTGATGAGAAAAGTAATTGGATTATCAATAAAATATATTTTTCTACCTTGGATTTATTCATTTATCACCACTATCTTAAGGAATATAGCATGATCAATTTTATGGAGATTAGTAGTGATAATTGCATGGAAAATTATCAAATATGGATGATACTATAATATTTTATGAGATTTATTACTTGGTACATATTCACTTGAAAGGAGGTTCATGTTATCAATTTTGAATAGAAAAGTACACTAGGAATGGAACCAAATTAGGTTGTCATTTATGAATACTATCTTCAATTAGAGCATACAATTTATTTGGCTCATTGCAAGAGAGTGAATGATGTTTTTACTATGTTCCTAGTAAGGATGTTGGAAGGTGACATGAGTAAAAAAATTAGTAAATGCAATATAGAATATCAATAAATGTGGGAATTGGTTTTCCAATTTATAAAATTCTCATACATTAGGGTTGATGGGTTCTTAGGGGAAACATATAAAATTATTAGATACCAAACTGATAAGATTATTTTGTTATCACGTGAAATTTACTAGATCTTGTAGGGAAAACAAAGAGTTGCGGTACAGTTCCCTATAATGATTGGAGCATATGATTACTCTTCCTTGGTATTTTACAAAGAGTTTGATATTGAAAATTAATTGCATAATTTATATAATTAATTTTTAAGGACTAATTTGATCCTCATAGATATATGGAGAAGCTAGTTTGGTTAGAGTTGAAGCACATTTCTCACCTAGAAGACTTTGTGGTGACTACGATAATGATCATTTAGTAAGGAAAATAAGTTATTATATATTGATGAATTATATAATGAAGAATTTTGTTATCAATATAGTCCTAAATCAAATATATGATGGAGTGGTCCTAATTGAATTTTATGATAGGGAAAATATTTTGGATGATCCTATTCCTTTTCCAAATTGGGTAGAATAATAGATAACATCTTTGAATGATATAATGAAGAATGTTCTAAATTTTAGTATGACCTGGTTCAAAGCTAAAGTATAAAAATTAAAAGTACAAGGTGTTACACTAATAATAAAAATACCATTAAGAGAAACATGAAGAATTAAGGTGAAAGAACCTCAAAGAAATTAAAAGTATATGTGTCAAAGGAGGATAGAGAAACAAAAAGAAGTTTCTCCACTTAAAAAAAGAAAGAAAAAGGTTAAGGACCAAGCCACTCTAGCAAAAAAAATGATTCAAGTATGGAACAATCTTGTTCATATTCTCCTTATATGTGCATCCCTCCACTTACAACTTTATAAAGGGCTCCATTTACACCATTAATTCTCACAAATATTCATTCTTCTCATATGATTGAAAAGGCTCTAGATGTTATGCTTACTCTTATTAGATCACTAATAAGGTGAATCCCACTCATATCTCCACATTCATTGACTAACATAAATATAATTATTAGATAAATGGATGAACATGAAGCCTTGAAATAATGAATCAATAGTAAAATGATGGAAATTCAAGAATATAAGGAGAAAGAGGTTTGAATTGAGGAATTTTTGTGACAAAATTTGGTACACAATCCAATCCAAATGACAATCTTAGAATTAGATGTTATAAATTCAAATCAACATACCTACATTTGACTAATATACACCTCATTGAGCAACCCATATGTCATCACCACATCATCTAATGCAACAACCTTATGAACCCTGATACTCCCATGACATCTATATTGAGAATGAGAACACACATGGGAGGTGAAACCATCCACACCCTCTACATTGCTATCTATCCCCAAGCATGTATTACTAAATTTTGGGCATAATGAGAGTTGGGGGAACTAGAGATAGATGGTTGAGCTAGTGCATCATCATGTGAAGAAAAAGCCTAGGATATTTGTGTGCCATGCTCTATAATGGTGTTTGTTAGGCTAGCAATTGCATGGAGAGTCTACACCTCTATACTCTCCCTAATGGATACTAGAATTGTCACATGACAAATATGTATTTGTGTTAGTGTTCTTATATGTTCACAATTACCTACCTGACAAGCTCTTGGTCTATTTTGGGTAGAGCCTTCACCTCTACCTTGAAACACCCTCATATCAAAGTAATTGGGAATTTGATAAAGGATAAAATCACATAATAATTTTCTTAGAAAATATAGCAGAACCTCATAATTATTACATGGAGGTTGGTCAAAGACCATCCACTACCTATACCAAAAGTTATTTCTTGTTTCCTCATCATTACACCAATGTATTGGAAACCTCTTTGAATTCAGAGCAATAGCTTGATTTGTTGAGAAATGTGACTCAAATTACTAGCTTGATCACTTCCTAGAGCACTTATCTTTTCCTCTTTCATCGGCCTGAGTTATGTCGCAGGGTTATGAAATTTCATAACTGGGCGACATGAAGCTGGTCACGAGATCACTACATGTTCTAACCTTGGAACCTTTTCATGGAGTTCAGAAGTTTCTTAACTTCCCAACTAGCCGATCTCCTTTGTTGTCATGGTGATTGGGAATTTCCTAACCTTCAGTTGAGGTTGTGAAGTTCGGGTTTCTTCTGATTGGGCGACTCCTTTGCTTGTTGTTGCAGCTTTATGGAAATTCCTATCCTCCAACTAGAGGTTGTGAAGTTTGAGTTTTGGGCGACAGGGCGATCCTTCTATCGGGATGTCGTGACTTCCGAGAACTTTGTAACCTTCATCGTGAGGTTTGGAAGTTTGAGATTTGGGTGATAGGGCGTTTCCCTTATCAGAAAGTCACAGGTTCTAGGAACTTTATAACCTCTATCAAGAGGTTCTAAAGTTTGGTTCTCCAGTGATAGAGCGACTTGGATGCTGGTGGATGGTGGGACCTATCTGTGTGGATGGTGATGTTAGCTATACGATAGTGACATGGATACTGCATGGATGGTGGGGACCACTTGTGACCCAATTGGTTGGTGGATCGTGATGGAGGTTGACAAGTGGTGATGACATGGAGGACAGATGGAATGTGGGCCCATGTGCTCAAGGGTTGACTTGTTTGACTCTTTATGAACCCTAAGTTCGACGGTGGAGATTTGCTTGACTTCGTATCTAATGGCCATCATTGGATGATGGCCTATGGCTTGAGGTGAAACCCTAAAGGGGCATGGTAATTGAACAATCTATTAGCGATAGAGAAAAAAAACTTGGCATTGACTAGGGCGTCTCTCGTGGAAGCTCTCATAGAGCAGAGGTCGACCCTCGTCAAGCTGAGCTATAGGCTGAAAGGCGAGATGCGGTGAAGGTTGAGGGAAACTCTCTTGGAGCTCGAAGCTTGGAGCAGAGAGAGGTGGTGATTGTGAGCGGTAAAAACTAGAGGGAACAGAGGCTAGATGTGAGGCTAAAGGGTTGAGTACTGGAAGAAGTTACCAGGTGGAGGCTGAGAGGCTACATGGAGGTCGAGTGGTTGGGTTTCGAATAAGCCGAGGAGGTTGAGATACTGGATGCAGGCCGAGAGGTTGGTTACAAGCAGACAGGTCGAGATGCTAGGCACAGATTGGCTGAGAACCTGGGTGTATGCCAAGAGATTGTGATGCCATGGGAGAGACGGATCTTGCAGAAGGTGAAGGTGAAGTGACTATGTGATGGAGAGGCCGATGGTTGAGTCATGTAGTTGTGTAGCCACGAGATGTCTCCCACTGAGAGAGATGGTCATGAGGGGTTTGTGCTGTTGAATATTCTCTAGAATGGAACAAGATGTAATCTCCTACAAAGGCTATAAGCTTGATATTGTATTGTAACTATATTTTGTTGCTGAATAATACAATGGTGATTTGGGCTTTTGGAGTGTGGAGGTTTTTACTCGTAAGGGTTTTCCACACATATATCTGTGTGTTCATGTTATTTTCTTTTGTCTATCATGGTGATTCTACAAGTTGAATCTATCTATGCTGGTGTTAGATTTGGTAAAGTTTTGCGTGCGCTTTTCTCAAAAAGGTTAATGTGGGAAATCAACTATGCCTGCTTCTGCTTTGTGGTATAGTAGTAGTGTCTTTGAAGCAATCTGATGAAAATAAAATGACCAAAGGCACTACTAATCTTAGATGTTCCTTATGAGATGATCGGTATTTCCCAACATGATTGGCTCTAGGATATGTATAAAGAAGACATAATTTCTTTGCTTTTCTTTCTTTTTCACATCATCATAGGACAATTTTGTTGCATAATATTGACAACATGAATCTCTATAAGTTTTAAATTGATTTATTTGATTTGTGATTGTGTCAACATTTGTCCACATGGATTCTAATGCTGAGGCAAGGGATTAGTGATGCTCATTTGATGTTGATCGAGCCCTAAATTTTGAAACTAATTCATGAATTACAATTTTTTTTTTCTCTCTAGATGCCTAAAAATTCCTCTTGTCTATGTGATGAGGTAAAAATAACCTCATAAATATAATAAGCCAAATAACCTTCCTTATTTCTCCCAATCACTTTTACCCTACCAATTATTTATCTTTAGGATTAATAATTGTTTACTTTTGTAAGAAGATGTATAATATTTATTTCCTAAAATCAATTGAAATAAGCTGACTCACACTAACATAATGGTATATTTTTTATTATTGTACAGGTCATTATGAACAGCTAGTCATCATGCACAACCAAGTGAATTTAAAGTAGACTTCAAAGTAGTTGAAGACAAGCGTCGAAAGTATAGGCATCAAAATTTTAGGAAGTGCATAGTGGATCGAGTCTTTTAATGCTTTCTATTTACTTTCTATTTAAAAGACTTTATGGCTCACTTCTAGCCTTTTAAATGCTTTATGTTATGGACCTAAGTTGGTTGGTTAGTTGAATTCTGTAGAAGAATTTTTCAATGGTGATATCACCATCTGAAATCTAGGTTTTTGTTAGTAGTTTCTTATATATATGTAACCATGAGATACAATGAGATTGGATATTGTTATGTGTCATAATGTGCTTTTGAACTATGTTTTTGTGTTACACCTTTTTCCACTATAAATAAAATAAGCTTTTCTAGTCTTATTCTAAGTTACTAGTTCCAGGTGTGATGGAATTATCTAGGATGGATTAATTTTGAAGATATAGAAGTTCATGTGATATGAGTTAAGCGTAGTAGTACCTAAGAGCTAGCCACTCAAGGGAATCATAGAATAGATAGATAAGTATTTTCATTTATGAACTTATGTTATTTTTATTCTATACATGATAAATGTGAATGAATGTGATTTGTATGTGTGGAGCTCTATTAAATTTATTCCTATAGGTTGTAGTTTGAGTTTAAAATCTTTATTTTGGTTTATCTAAAATTCTAGAGCACCCACTTTGGTCATAAATTGTAGTTTGCTAAGTTTTTTTTTTCTATTAACAGTTAGATGTTAGTTGATGGTTGTTATAGTTTCATTGCAAGCATTTTTTTTCTCAGTAATTTACATGCTTTCTAGTTTAATCATTTTATGCTTTCTATTTTAATCATTTTATTCTTTCTAGCTTAATAATTTCATGCGTTTTAACTTAGAAAATTTTACGCTTTCTAGTTTAATGGCCTTTTAGTTAAGTTTTGTTTACAACTGTTCCAAGCATTCAGAAAGTTTGAGAGAGTTATTCAAGATGTTTCCTATTGCATATAGCCTCCGAAAACTACCTGGTTGATACATTCAATGCATTTTTCAACTAAAGTGATAGGACCTAATGACAACCTGTCACTTTTTAGTGCCATTGTCGGGGACACTTCCTTTTCTAGTGTTAGTAGAAACTGCTTGAATATCTCTTTTAGGAACAAAAAAGTTTCCAAGGTTCTTTTTCTGCATGGTCAAGAAACGAGGCTCCCATGGAAGATTCATAATACCCCCCCAAATGAAGTACCAACCACAAGCAGGGAGGAAGAAGTCTTAGTCGAAAAACTTATTGAAGAATTGATCGAGCATAATCAACCTGAGACATCCCCGTATACCACAGAAAGCCACCCAGTAGAACAAAAAATTATAGAAGAGAGTATTCCTTTGCATACCCTAGAGCCTCAACCATTAGAGCAAAATTTTGAAGAGGGAAACATTCCTTTCAACATTATGGGTGACCCTAGAAATGTCACTAACCCAACACCAGGAGTGCGCACATTCACTTAAATCTTATTGCTATCGATGCATATGATCAAACACCTATGAAAAATACTTCACCAGCCTTCTTTCCAACCTTCAAAGGTTTATCTTCCAAAGACCCTGCCCAGTTCCTATTTGAGTTTAAAGTCTTGTGTTAGACATATGACTACAAGAATGATAACCATAAATTGAAGCTCCTTCCCTCCACTCTAAAAGATGTAGCAATGCGTTGGTTCATGGGATTAGCTTTAGGGTTGATAAACTCTTGGGATGATATGGAGTCTGCCTTTTTGGATAAATACCAGAGTTACTATAGAGTTAGTGATAGGAAAGAAGAGTTGTTCAAGCTAAGACAAAACATAAATGAAAGCTTACAAGATTACCTAGATAGGTTCATCTTCTTATCTAAATGATGTGATAGAGAAGCCATATGTATAGATATTTTGAAGACCATATTTCTCAAAGGACTTGATGAAGATGCTAGGACAAGCCTAGATTTAATGGGAAAAGGAGATGTGTCCCAACTTACACTTGAGGATATTTGTGAGTTATGCCAGAATTTCTCCTATACTCGAGGAGGTATTCGTAAAACTACTCTTTTTAGAGGTTCCAATGAAATAAGTAAACTATGTGAGGAGATATCCAATATTAAAATTGACATTCTTTTTTAGTTAAATATCATGTTGGATAGAATATAGGCCAAAACACATAATCCTAAGACCTTACCCATATATTGTCCTAGGTGTTGAAACAAACATTTATTAAGAGGTTTCCCTTTGGACAAAATTGATGTTTTCCAAGTTTGTGAGAAGAGTCATGCCACTAACTAGTGTGAGATCTTAAATTCAATCAAGAATTCCAAGAAAAGAACATCTTTGGTTGTGGAGGAGGTCAACTTTGTAAACCAAAGAACTATAGGGAATTTTTCTTACAACCAAAACTCAAACCCTTCCTGGAGGCCCCAAAATAATTGGAATGATAATGAATGGGCAACACCTTGGCCTCAAGCACCACCTCAAGAACCACCTAATTGGGGAGCTTACCCTTGGGGACCACCTAAATGGGAAAATCAGTCCTAGGGAAACCCTTAATGGCTAAACTAGACTCAACAACAACAATATCCTAGAAAAATCCTACTCCTTAATGGAATCAATCTCAAAATCAGTTTTACACTGGGCCAAGAAGGATGCCTAATCCATAGTAGAATTTTTTATTAGCTCCTGAAAACCCTCAACAAAATGAGTGGGTCAACCAACCACAACTTCTAGCGCAACCTATGCCTAATCCAAAGAATAATCACCAAAATACCCCAGTGTATTCCAAAGAACAGGAAAATGTGACTGGACTTAATGCTATCCATTATGGAAATCTCTAGTTAAGATCAAGAAAAACACTCCTGTAGCCAACCATAGTTGAGATCTTGGACAAGCCCATTAAATAATCTACTGAGACAGCTAAGACACCTTCCATACCTTTAGAGAAAAACCCAGTGAGTACCCAAAACAAGAGCCTTTCGCCATCTCTAGCTACAACTTTTGAGTTACCTCAGGAGGAGGGTGGTTAGTCTCCAACTAACCCTTTAAAGGACTCCACCTTGAAAGAGAAAAATCAAGTGCCTTTTTTGGAGCGTCTGAAACCAACTACCTTGAAAAACCCTTCAGAAATGTCTTTTTCCACTGAAATCGTGCTGATTCAGGAGATTAAGCAACTATAAATTGAGGTCCCTTTGTTACAAGCAATTAAAGAGATTCTTAAATTAAACCAACTGATCAAATAGTTGTGTGTCAAAACACTACGAAGGAAACCAAAACGGATAAATACTATTCACATAAATGGCTATCTAGCTGACTTTTTGGATGGAAAAACCACAACTCTAAAATATGATGACCCAAGCAGTCCACTTATAATAGTGACAATCAATGAGGTAGCAATACCTAACACACTTGTGGACCTAGGAGAACCATTAATGTAATGATTGTCAATGTGATGGAAAAGTTGGGACTCGTTGATTTACGTCCCACAACTATAGTGTTGCAAATGGAAAATCAATCCATAGCTATTCCCAAAGGTTTCCTAGAAAATGTTCTTGTTAAGGTTGACGGTTGGGAATTTCCAACATAATTTCAAATAATCCAGTCCCTTACACCAAAAGACAGTTATCCGATAATCCTAGGAAGACCATGGCTAGCTATTGTTGCAGCCAAGATTGATTATAGAGAGGGAGGAATGACCATTTCACATGGTCATAATAGAAAAAAATTATTCTTGTATCCTCTCGCCAAGCTTGTGGAACAAAACAAAGTATGGGTTGATGAACGGTCATATGGTCCCAACGAACAAGAGACTCTAGCTTCACTTGCTATGGTAGTCACTATGTTTAGGTTTTATTGCAAGGGTAGGAGGAGGGCCAAGAATCCTAGGATTTTCCTTAGTCAATTCATCATTTTAATTTGGTTGTGGCTCAGGGTTTACATGATCTATTATATAATTGAAAAAAACATGAAATTGATTAAAAATAGTCCATTTTTCCTAATGATTTTTTTTAAAATCTAATACAAAAAAATCACTTACCTCTTCTTTGACATGGAATTGTGAAGCAAGATTGCAAAGGGAAAAACACATTTGTGTTATGTAGTCTAAATGAAGGAAGTAAAAGGGTTATAGAAAAGTTGGGCTGCATGTGAGCAAAATGGACAAGAATTTTCTTTTTATAGCTTTATTAGGAAAAACACATACGTGTTTTTCTTTCATAACAATGCGTATGTGTTTTTATTTCATAAAAACATGCACACGTTCTATTTTAATAATAACATGTACAGTCTATTTTCATAATAACACATGCACATTATTTATTTAAATAATGCACTTGTGTTATGGTTTAGATTTTTTGAGCTATAACATGAGAATGATTTCGATTTACTTGTTTTTGGGAATTTGACCACTTTTTTTTGCCCCATCTTGGTGCACATGCGGAATACATTTTCATATTGAAAGATAAACTCTTTAAAATCTTCCAATTTCTCCATTTTGACAATGAAGAGTTGAAACTCTATTTTCTTGGCCCTGTTTAGTCGTAGGACATATATTTTCCTTAGCTTGAATTCTCTAGGAGTGCCTTACAAAAAACTTTGTTCCCAAGGTCATCCAAACATTCTACTATTTTTTACAAAATATTCTACCTTAGCCTTATGCCTCCATAACTAGTTTATTCCAAGAATAACATTATAGGAACATAAGGGTGCTACAAATAGGCTCACTTTAGTTATAAAACATGAAAGGTCAACCTTGGCTTCAAACAAACACTATACTCTACCTGAGCTCTATTTTGGTTAGCATACTCTACTGACTAAAGTTTTGCCATGTAAGCAGATTTTCTAGGAAACTTATCTAATATTCTTGGTGTAATGAAAATTTTAGTTGCACCAGTGTCTATTAAAATTGAAATTGGGACACCAAAAAATGTACACATGGTTTCAATTGGAGTAATTGGTACTCCCCTATTTGTTATCCAGTACTACATGGATCCTCTATTGAAATGCTTCCCTCTAAGTTGGTAAAGGATTACCATGAGGACAAGCTGTTGCAAGGTGGTGTGTCCCTTGGTATCCTTGGTGATCCAGTGGATATTTTAGTGAAAATTGAAGTGTCTTCATTTTCTCCAAAAATTAGCACCATCAAAAGACTCGATGTTCTGATTTTGACGCAACTTGAACGGAGCGAAAAGGTGTCCGTTTGTGCAAGTTATGGCTAGTCAAACCTTCAGTCAAACTGGGATCAGGGGTGCCGGGAAGCAAAAAAATGATGTCATCAAAAGTTCTCAAAGTTGGTGTCATCGCGAAGAGCTCGTCGCAAGCTTTCCAACGCAACTGTTTCATTGAAATCCGACATCGTATGCGAGAGTTACAAGCAGTCAAAGTTCGGTTGACTTTGAGGGTACAATTGCTGACGTCATCATTCCGTACTGTACGGACGATGAAGTGGTCGAACCAGAATTTGACACGTGTCATCCTCGTCAGAACTGTACGGACGAATCAGAATCTGACACGTGGCAGTCCGTACATCTGTACATAGTCAGTGTTAAGGTGGCAGCACGGTCAGCATCCAGTCAGCAGTACGGAGGCCACGTCATCATCCGAGTTGGTAGAACACGTCATTATCCGAGTCAGCCCCACGTCATCATCCACGTCACCTGCAAGGGCCAATTAGATTCTGCCACGTGGTACCCTCCTGGTGCGACACGTGGCCCTCTCCTTAATCTTCGTCCGGCGGATTGGTAAGTGAATAGTTTGTTAAAATTTTGTTGGGGGGATTCGAACCCCCCACCGTATGTAACCGCAACCGCCAGTATACCGTTCGGCCAAGCTATCCGCGCAAAACCATGTATAGAGTCTGTTTGTTTTTGATAAAGAGTTGGCGAGATTTGAGGATTGCAAAGCGGCCGCGGGGGTTGGAACCTCCAACCGCCCGTATAACAAAATTTTTAATCACCGGTAAGCCATTAAATCCACTTGGAATATTGTTGGCATCCGATGTTTTTGTTACTATTTCAAACCCGATAGCCATAGATTTTAAACAATTCCCCTATTTTAAGATTAGTTAAAATCTCCTCAGCCCGAATAAATGATAATAAGGGGCTTAAATTTATTTTATAGATAGTGGGGGGTATTTTTAATGATTTTTTATGTAAATAAAGGAAGATTTATAAGGATTTTTATGTATTTTGGAGAGATAAGGGGAATATTGTAAAAATATTTTGGTTTAAGGGCCAAATTAGGTTATTTTTTGTATATAAAGGGGGTGTGAGGTGAGAGTGGAGTGAAGTATTTTTCAGGTGATGAAGTCTTGAAGCTGAGGTGACACGAAAGAGAGGTGTTGGAGATTTTTCAAGCCATTGTTGTACGTCCGAAGCCTTGTTATGCTGCCGAACTGATGGTCTTATGCATCATTTTGTAATTGATTTTTGGAGTTAATCGGATCGGTCTCTCTATTGGAGTGGACCCGGAGACGTAGTCACGTTTGTGACGAACTCCGTAATCAAACATGTTTGCACTTCTCTTCTTTCTCTCTCACCTTCTCTCAGTTTGTTAATTCCTTCATTTTGTTATTTCCTTAAGTTAATTTTGATTTTATTAACTTGGAATAAACATTGTAAAAATTAAGCATTCATTCTGCAATTTAGTCTAGATCCTATACGAATCACTTGGTGTAGTCAATGCTTGGGCTCATGACATGGATTAAGCGCCTCCTATGGATCTTGTATAAACTCATCGGTAGTTTTATCAAGAATTAACTATGTCAATCTTTGGTGTAACGAAACCACCAATGTAACAATTGGTATTGATCGAGGTCATGGGTATGAACCCTTTGCTTTCGTTGGGGATTGTTGCAAGATGGTGTGTCCCTTGCTCTCTTTGGTGCGGTGTGGCGCTTGGTTTATTGACATGGCTTAACCACCTCCCGTGGATCTTGTATAAATCTGGCGATTGTATTAGCCATTAATAGGTCAATATTTTGGTGTAATGAAAACCAACAATGTAAAATGAGCTCCTTGTGACTTATTAGGGAATTTATTTGTGTAATGGTATCCTCCACATGTGAAACATCATCCTAGAGGTCCTCGCCTTTCAAAAGGCTTCCCTGAGTTATCTCCATTCTTTCTGGAGTTGTTATTATTCTTCTTCTTGATTTTGGACTCATTCAAGTTATAGGAAATCCCTTATCTTTTTTCTTTTTATGATCTTGCTTATCAATCCTCTTCATGAATGATGGGGATGATTATGACCAATTGAAATTTTTATGGTTCTTCTTGAGATAAGTATATATGAATCTGATCTTTTGTTCTTGTTTTATTGATTTCTCATACACTTGGTCCATTGTTGTTGGACCTTGGACATCTACTTCACCTCTAATTTGGGAATTCAAACCCATGAAAAATTTCCTTAAATCTTAAATCTCTCATATTTTTGATATTGGGGCACATATTTCAGGAGATGGGTAAATTTTTACTAATACTCTAGTATTGACAAGTTGCCTTGCCAAAGATTCTAGTAATCAATGAGTTTTTGTTCAAATAAGAGTTTTGGTAACAATTTTTTTCCTAAAGATGATTACGAATTGATCCCATGTTAAGCTCAATGAACTTAACCCTAGTTCCATTTTCTTTTTCATCCACCAAGTGTATGCTTCTCCTGACAATTGGTATGCTCCCCAAACTACCTTATTCACTTCAAAATAATTCCTTATCTCAAAGTAATTCTCCATTTTAGTGAGCTAGGTGTCTGCTACATCTCCACTCACCATTCCATAAAATTTGGTGGCATCACATTTTTCATATACCTAGATAAATCAATGGCTAATTGGTTTACTTTCTCATTATCAAGTCTTGATTCAGAGTTTTTTCACCATATTCTCTTTGGGTGTTGCACTCATGTATGTTTTCATATTCACCTTCATGAGATGCTTCCTTTTTAGGCCTACTTTGGCCCCTGATCTCCTACTCTAAGGTTCCAATTCTATCTCTTATTTCATTAGAATAGCTAAGGTTTGATCCAATTTTACATTAGGGTCATTAGAAGGTTGACATACTTCGTGACTACCTCCAAGTTTTGTTCTAGTTTGGACCATGTTTGTTTTCTACTTCACCTAAACTTTTTATTTTACACATTCAATTAGTTCCTCTAATTTAACATTTGAATTATAAAAAATAATAAAAAATTCATTCATGTAACTTAATCCATTGGAGAGATATATTTTTTCAAAATTTCAAAACTTTATTATATTACTTAGTGGATTTATATAACATGCTTATTTAGTACACCTGTTGCTTTCAGATATAGGTATCTCCTCAATTTCTTCCTCACCCTCAGATTCAACTTATATAAATTTAGAGGGTGGATGTAAAAAAATACAAATCCATAGCCTCCTTATCACAAGTGTATTACCACCACAACTAAAAGGAATCTACATATGAGTCGACGGTTTGACTAGTTTGACAATAGGGATAGGTACAATGGCCTTCATAGCTACCTTCTCTCACCGCTTCTCCAACTTAATATGCTTGAGTGAATTAGCTAGGGTTTTGGAGTCAATTAGCCAAGCACCTCCTATGTAGTTAATGTTCTCAAGGAGTTTGACCTCTAGAGATGACTTCTTAACCAATAAACTAGGCAAGTTTATGGATACTAACTTTCTTGCAGTTTTCTTTGTTCTTACCATTTTGGCACAAAAACATTTCAAACATTAGCTACTGATAGTGTTTGAGGAAAACATCCACAATGAGCTCATAGGTCCATGTGTTGAATTTGGTAGCTCTAATAACATATTTAACAATCTAACTCATACAACATAATATAGTTACTTTATTTTTACCATAAAAGTAAATAAAAACATTTCCTTAAGAATATAAATATATATTTTTTCTTTTTCTAGCATCATTTATTGTGTAAATTTCAAATATGAAAGAATAAAACATATTTTAAATATGAAATAATATTACATTTCAACTTTTAAATGAAATAGGTTGTTCCAATTATAATCCTTACATTATAATCTATCAAGTATACAAAATTTACAAATTACAATACAATTTTAAGGTCAATTCTTCCATATTTGGATAATTCTTTTATTTAACAAGCGTTGGTGATGTCATCTATAAGAGAGATCTAGGAATCACTTGAGCACTTTACCTCCAACCATAGACTGCCAGTCCCTTGTACACCTTCCAACCAGAAGTGGCCCTACCCTTCATGAAGAGTGCAGACCAAGGAACCCCTAGTATGCCACATGAGTCTCTACTGTTGTGTCCTACATAGAAAATTTAGTCATACAATTACAAATTTTTCTAACTAAGTATGACCTAATTGACTAGTTATGCAATTGGATCACATTGAACTGACTAATACACACATAGACTTTTACATTACTTTGGCCAAATTTTTGAAAACATTTCAACCACTTCCTTAAAAAATGGAGTTGTATGTCCACCCACCTCTATCTCGACTTGGAAACCTTCATTACCTAAGGTTTAACTCAAACTAACTGTTTGAAATACTAGTTTGACTTTTCAAAAAAATACTCATTCTTAATTTGATGACTCACTAAGTTGGTAAAAGCCTAGGTTGGTTATACTTTTCTAACTTTGAACACCTATGTTACATCCTTGTAATAACTTGGGTATTAGTGACTACCACTTGTTCAAGTACTTAAATTGATCCATGAGAGTGCACTACTCTCCTATTTTTATCCATATTTGGATAATAATGATGACACAAAGTCATCAAGCTGAAGTAGTTGGTATCATCTTTAAAGTATTGAGTACATGCCAAATAAGTACAATAACATTTAATATTAAACATAAATAGAAGATCAATTCTTCTTAATAATGTTTTAGACATCAATTTTATACCTTATGGTTCCTATAACACTTGAAGGAACCCGTCAAAACCTCCTTAACATGGATTAAAACCTATATCATGTATAGGTTGAATATTTAGAAAATTACCTCATGTATGAGCAATACTATAAAAAATATGGGTTGGTGTTGTTCTCCTTGTATATGTATTCATGCTCATGAATTTCTTGTTTAAACTTGAATATACTAGGATTCATGGATCTATGATAATGTTTCACATTTTATAAGTTCTCTATTAGTGTTTCCTACAAGTGTGAGTATTAAAGTTTTTGGAGAGAGTGATGGTTGTTGACCTTATTTGAGCCGATGGCCTAGATGTATTTTCCAACTCTTAAATTAAAGAGTACTATTAGAATTAGATTGTATTAGTAATATAATATACACTTTATCATATGGTTCAAATGACTCATAAGTAACCTATACAATATGTTAATTCCATCATGCTCCATTATCATTCAAGTACAACATGGATTATAGTAGGTCCCGAAATATACATAATGACTATGTACATGCCAAAAATGATTATGTTATCTATGGTAAACTCTTATTAGTTGAAAGGGTTTCTAATGATACACCAATCATTCAACTAGAATAGGATATAACTAAATTCATGCAACCACACATGAATTTTACTTTATAATTTCTAATAGGAGTGCACTATGGTTGAATTAATTCATTTTGGCTATAGTAGGTTCTCTTCCCTTTACTTCATTGAGTTTCAAATATAATTAATGATGACATCAAGGGAGAAACATATCAACCTCTCTTACTCCTAGTAGATGTTAAAGTTTCTAGGAAAATATTGATGCATGCTCAATTATTCATATCCATGTCACCTTATGGTGGGATGCATTATATTTTTGTAAGTTTCTAGTAATGCCATTAGATGATAGAAATATGTGATATTTAGATGTGATAGATAATTGTGTATCTTACACAACCTCTTAAGGTTTAAGGGCATACAAATGTTTTGGATTACACCATATCTAGTAAAAAATTTGTTAGAGCATCCTATAGCCTATTGTTACACCATTGGCTCGTGCTGCCAAGGTAGATAGGTGATAGTTTCCATATTATTGATTGTATGTTGCCTACACTACCATATCCTCATAATTTAAAATCTTCTAATAGTGTGATTATCAATCTCATTAAGTAAAAGAAAAATTTATATCACACATAACATGCCAACATTATGTAATGCAAGCACAACACATTAATGATCTTGCATTTTTACTAATTTCTTTTAACCTTTTTACTTTGGAATAGTTTTGGATAAGAATCCTAAAAGGTTGGGATTATATATATATATTTTCCTTTAACATGTTTTTATAAGTTTCAATAGCATCATTCAACTTCAACATCATCAAATTTACTATTTTATAACAATATTCAATATAAATACTATGAAAATGTTGCATGCCTTAATATCTTTCTAATCATATATTTTTTATATTTGAAATATATTAACATATTTATTGTTATTTTCTTTTACTTATGCTTTTGTATTCCTCAAATATATGTTTATTGATTTTTCTTAAATTTTTATTGACTAATCAAAATTTGAAAAAAAAAAAGATTGTTGTATGTTCCATTATCTACACAATTAAAAATACATTTTTATTTTTATTTTTGTGCAAGTTATGTGATGTGTATAATTAGAGATGCAATTTTCAAGATACATCCACTTTGAAAAGTTACAAACAATATTTTGTAAAAGAGTACACAACTTATAGTATTCATTCTTAATATAGTTTGACCAAGCAATTTAAAATAATACTAAATGCAACAAAAAATAAGGGGTCCATACCAAACACTATGTTATATTTCAGAAAAAATAAATAAATTCGTGTGTGCATAATCTTAGTATTTTAATAAAAAATTAGTAGTTTAAAATTAGATTCAAATACTACAATTATTTTAATCTACAATTTTGAAGTGCATGCATCTAAATTACTCACTGAAACTCAATTTTATTTGCTTATAGAAGAAAGGGTGACCACTTTTAACCCACTTTTATTCCTCATTTTGATGCACTTACTCAAATACCCTAACAAAAATAACCAATTTTTATATAATTGTAAAGTAAAATAAAATAACTTTAAGATGATATCTCTTGAATTTCATTAGATATAATTTTTTATATAATTGTAAAGTAGAATAGAACAACTTAAGATTATATCTTTTGAATTTCTTTAGATATATTTAAGATATCAATATTTTGGTATAAGGTCCAAATTAGTATTGAAAGGTTATGAACATCTATTGGAATATTTAGAAAACTACTTTTGTTAATGTTAACAAATGGAAAATATTATTTATATAAAATATTTTAGTTAGCTAATCTTAATAAGTGTAAACATACTTTATATTTGTGAAGTATAAACTATTATATTTTTTGTACCAATGTATATTAGTTATTTTGTAATGTGGCATAAAAGATTTCTCTTAACTTTATTTAATAATTTAGTCAAAATTTCAATGACTACAACAAGCCTTCTAAACAAGCTTTTCAAAGATAAGCCAAACTCAAAAGAGCCTATCAACTTGAATAAGTAACAATATAACATGTAATTATTAAGAAAATGATTGAATTATCAACCTAAAATGAGAAATTATGTATGAACTCCTAAAAAATAATGGTCCATGAGCATTGAATATTTACAAGAATTTTCTAACAAAATTGTAATAATATTTTTTAGTTTTTAAAAATAGGTTAAGTATATTTAAATAATAGTAAATGGGATGAAGCTCTTATCTATTACATAAAGGACAAGCTCATATAATCTTTTAAAAACTTCAAATATATGAAATTGAGATTAAAATAAAGAATACAAATAAGAATCTCACACAATTAGAATTTTCTTTCAGTTGTTGGTAAGCAAACAATTTAACAATACAAGTACTCCAACAAAACTATTTTAATAGATTGCTTATATACAAATAATTTAACAATAAAAAAACACTCACATAAAAATATTTTAAAGGGGACATTCCAACAATATTCAAACATCTTAATTTTTCATAACTAGAAATTTAGAAACCCATTCCTACGTAGCAATCTAATTTTCTCTATTTCTTTTTGATCTCTCATTTTAATATCTCAAGCAATAATCATTTCCTACCCCCATTTTGAAAGAATTGTCCAAAAGAGAGTGTGTCATGGGATGTATAGTAGTAGATGGGGACAATTAGATTTGGAGAGAACCTTAAGAGATATAGACAAGATTATTTCCTACCCCCATTTTGAAAGAATTGTCCAAAAGAGAGTGTGTCATGGGATGTATAGTAGTAGATGGGGACAATTAGATTTGGAAAGAACCTTAAGAGATATAGACAATTAGATTTGGAAAGAATCTTAAGATATCCGAGTCCCGAGCAAACGCAGGCAACGGATTACTCCCTCTTATTCTCATTGCTTTTTCCAATACTTCCAATACCTTATTCCCTTGGCTCTAGCTTGTAATAATACTTTAGGCCAGATAGTAGGGCGCTTTCTTCCATGAATCAACTGCGGCTCGACGAAGCCACATCTGGATCCAACGAGTGATTACGCCTACAGGAAAGTTTTCCAGATTCCAGAGAGGAGTTACTGTCTCAGGATAAATAGTTGATATGAAAGGGGTCCAGATTTAACAAACTGTGTGTATGTTTAAAAGCTGGTTGGTATCCATTCAGGAACAACGTCAAAGGCATGTGCAGGCACAAAACTTTCATGCAAGATGACACGATTAAACTATGAAGACTGAAACGATGGCAATGGCAAACTTTGTGAATAATATGAACTGGGAGCTCTTTGATTTCCATTTATGAACAATGTCAAAGGCGTGTGCAATTCTGTTTTGCATGAAAAATTCCATGCAAGATGGTACGAGAAAACTATGAAGAGTGGAATGATGTACATAACCATTGCCAGTTTTTTTTGTGCTTAACATCCCTTAACATCTGTGACTTTGCTTTAAAGCTTTTCTGTTGATTGGAATGCTGTCACATGTACCTGCAGTTGATTATTACATTCCATAATACGAATTATGTTGAATTTACTAATTTTAAATAAAAAACTTGCAAACAGCAAACTAGAACAATATTACTAACTCCTCCTTTGTGAGGATGTTGCGTATGGTACAGAATATGAATGGAAAGGTTTGCTGATTATGTAATTTTTTTTTTAATTATTTAAAAAATTCGTGGATTGGTTAATTTATTTGGTTTTGTCTTTCTAAAGTTGTTTTAAACAATGAAAATATAAGAATGCTAATACGATACAAATATTTTCAATTATTTGAATAACTACTAATTCTAATAAGTAATTTTTTAATATAATCATATAATTTGTTTCTTCTTTAGGTTTGAATTAAATATAAATATTTAAGTATAAATCAATTTACGTTAAACAATTATAATTAGAAATGATAAATAAAATAATCATAATATGAATTCTTGAAAGTAAGTGTGATGTGAAAAATACTTAGTTTGTTAGTCAAATAATACATGTATATATTGAAAATTTTGGAATATACTTTGTCTCTCCTCTAAAAATGTGTTTTCTTTATTAATGGAATACTTATTCTCTTCTTTAATGTTTGGGGGTAGGTGGTATTTTAGAATACCTTAAGAATGGTCTTATTATCTTGCAATGAGATGTGATCTCCTAGGTCAAACCTTACAAATATGTAGAAAAATCAAAGATAGTAGGCAAGAACCCTAGAATGATGTATGTAGATTTGTTACGCTTTTTAGTTCAACAAATCCAAATATTTCTTTATTCATTCCTTTAATGCTACAAGATGTGATAGATGAGATTTTGGACAGATGAATGCTAATGAATGTCTTTAAATACTAGCACATAGAATCAAATGTTGCCAAACATGTACACAATCAACTCAAGGAAAGAAAATAAAAGGGATCAATTAGTCAAAATTTAAATTTGAATTTAAAAATGCAAGGGTCAATCGATAATAATGAGGTAGACACTATGATTATAGAAATGATAGGCTAGGTGGACAAAGGGTCAAATCCAAGTGAATAAATTATATGTCTAAGGAAGTATATAGATAAGTGTAATAAATGCTCAATGCTCAAAGAATATGAATATATTGAAGTGCGTGGGTAAAAGTAAAAACTTGTATCACATCTTTGGCCAACTAAATAATTTCTAACTTAAGTCTTTTAACTAGAAACTACTAGACCAAAGGGGTTCACCAAAAACCAAAGTGACAACGACATGGAGTCTATGTGGCATAATTTAATTAGTTAGAAAGGTTTCAGGAAAAAGTTGTTCAGTTTAGTAGTTTTCACTCAACACCATTAAATATACAATTAGAAAAGTATAGGGTCCCACTCACTAAAAAAAAAGCCCAAACCCTAGTGAATAGTCCATACTTCCAACAACCTTGTAAGGTGACAAGGTTAGTAAATTTGGCTCATTCATTTTGGTGGATGTTTCTTTCATTTGGCTCACAATTTTTTTCTTTATTTCTATATTAGTTGAAACAAAGAAAAATAGGGTTGTTCCAAAATGTGGTATTGGTATTAAGGGGAGGGGAGGGGGGGGTGTGGCGGGTGAGCTATTTTCCTTTATTTCATTAGGAAATGAGATCCCCAAACCCTTAGGTAAGTCAACTCAATGTAAGAAGCTTCATATTTCCTTATGCCTGAAGGAAAAAGGTCAAGGTCAAATAACACTTTTGGGAGAAAAAATAAAAAATGAAAATCAACTCCAAAATGCAATCTAACAATTGAAACAACAATATTAAACTCAATATTAGTAGAACCAAAAAGCCAAATGCAAATCTGAGAAGGAAAAATATGTGTTTACTAGTCACCAAAAGGTAGTTTCTAAAGGCTAACTAGGACTCATTCACCAATGGGTGAATGGGTCTTTTTTCATAGTTTTCTGTAACTTTTCAGAGCCTTTGATATTGATATGTATCTTTTGATTTGTCCAGGTTTTAGTGTTGAAAATTCATAAATCAAATATGTAGGCTAGATTTTGTGATTTCACAACTTTTTAATTCTTGGACTTCAAAAGGTCTTCAATCCTTCTTCAACCTAAATCTACAATCATAATCACAAGAGAGAAAAAAGTTTGTTTTATGGTGAATGGGGGTTTGCCTTGGTAAAACCCCATTTTGGTAATCAAACCTTGAAATCAAACAATGAATGAAAGAGGGAACGAAGAATGACCAAAGCTATGTTACCACTCAACAAACCCTTGTATGAAGTGTTGATGATGGAGATCTTAGGAGGTCTACAACTTGCATGAAATGGCTAAATTAGATGTGGATATTGATATTTGAAATGATGCTTCAAATTCTTGAACTTGATCTTGAAACCTACATCATAATGCTAGCTCCAAAAACATGCATGATGCAAGAAGAATTTGACATAATGAATAGATATTGAATGTTGCAATGAATATCTGATATAACTACTCTTGAATGCTCTTAATCACCAACTTTAGCTCTAGAAATTCTCTCATCAAAATTCTCTTGTGTTATCCTGAAAATCTAGGTGAAACTTAGTGAAATAGCCTTGTATTTATAGGTATGTATCCTTAATTTACCAAAATTAAAATATCATAAGTTGGCATTGAAATATGAATTTAGAGATGCTAAAATACTACCAAAAACATAATTTAAATTTAGGTCCAAAGGTCTAGGGAGGACCCATTCGCCCATGGGAAAATGGGTCTCAGTTCCCTATTCCTAGAACACACATTGCTCAAGGTAAAGTGTTATGTTTAGGCATTAATTATTGTTGGGTTTCCTCTTTGAAAAATGTAATTTATTAGGCTTGTAAATGAATAAAAAGGTCTTATTAAGGAATACTTTAGTCCAATTTAATTAAGAGGGCCCAAATAAATGTGAAAATGTAAAGGGATACATTTACCAACACTAAATTAAGACATTATTAAGTATATTTTAATTAAGAAGGCCCAAAAAAGTGTGAAAATGTAAAGGGATACATTTTTGTCTACTACATTTAGACCCCACTTTAGTGAGAGGATGACCCTATGTCAAACTCACACTAAAGTAGACAATCAAGAGAGGTCTAATTGTACGATCATTGGTAAGATACAATGAAAAAGACCAAGGAGGATGATCAAGCCCCCAATATCTAATATCTCATGATAAAATCAACAAAGGCACAAAGAGACACATGCCTATGTTAAACATATATATGTAACAATGACAAGATACTCAATTATATAATGCCAAAGACTTTAAAAAAAAAAAAGACAAGAAAAAGGAGGGGTGGATCAAGCCTCAGTTGTTTATCCAAAAGAATTTACAAGTGGAACTCGTTGTTCACTATTCAAACAACAATGCATGCTCACACGGGCTAGTAAAATCTGGAAACTATCCACTAGGTGAGCCCCTAAGGGTGAAAAATGAGAGAATCATATTAGGCTCCCATACCATACCAAAGTTATACCTCTGATAACTTAAATAAGGCACTACACAATACAAAATTTGAGCTTCATAAGGCTTAGCAAGCTATGTTATGCTAAACACTTATGAACAAAAAAGATCCATATGAAAAAAGTGTGTTATGCTTGGTGGCCATAAAAAAGGGTTGAAACTTTGAGCTTCACAAGGTTAGCAAGCTGCATTATGCTAAACACTTATGAAAAAAATGCAAAATAGGATAAGACATGTTCAAAGGGCCTTTTCTTAGTTCATGTAAGGTCTCCTCTTAGGGAACATCGTGCCTAAAGTATCCAAGAGAGGACAAGTCTAGGATAAAAAATTCACAACTCAGGGAATGCAATGCATAGCATCAACACTAAGAGGGAAGTCATACTCCATGAAAGGTCACACTCTTGGAGGACATCAAACCCAATGACACCACCAAGAAGAGGACACATTGGAAGAAGTTAAAAGACTTCACAATGAAACATAAGGTATAGTCCAAGATCTCCAAAATGATAATGCCAATGTATACCCCCACTTTAAAGAAATTGCTAACACCATAAAACACCATGCTATGAGCAATTAATTTAAAGTAGCAAATGAAAAATGCTAAACAACACATGATAGCTTATTTAGAAAGCCCTATGTCAAACATATGTTTCCAAATGAAGCCATGTCATGAAAAATGGTTGCCCACAAAATGAAATCCCAAAATAACAAAAGGGATCCACAGATTCAGGGTCAGCACATGTCTTTGCTACAATGATATTATAGAGCTTAAAAACTATCATCATTCCCCAAATAACTCATGGAACATGAAGAATGACACCTAGAGAGCGAAGAAAAAGAAAATATTTTGACTCAACATGGAAGAGACCTAAATGTCTTGATGCCTTGCATCATCCCCAAAAGGAAAACACAAGAGAAAATAAAAGATAAAGGTTTAGAACATATAGAGGAATGTAGTTACAAATAAAGGAATGAACATAAAGATACATCAAACAAAACGGTACAAGGGATCACATTATGCACATGGAATCACACAATGAACATGAAAAAAAGAAGAAGACAAAACTAGTAATTCACATGTGAGTCAACCTATAGCAGGTCATTTGCATCCCAATCTTGTTTGTCGTATGTAGAATGCAAAAAACTATCCAAAGGGACAATGCCAAGTGCTAGAATAGGACAAGGCTATCTAACTCCTTACCCCCACTAAGTGCACAACAAGAATGGACCAAGATAAGAGGTGAGAATGAGATCCTTGCAATATAAGAAATGATTTTCAATGAATGTAAAACAAGAAATAGTGAGTATACTATGATCCTACAACTATCAAATGGAAAGGAGTAAAGTTCACACAATTGCTATCCAATTATTGTAGAAATGTTAGGAGGAGAAAAATCACTTAATATCAACTTTAATGCATGACACTCATTAGTAAGATATCTGAGAGTTCTATGATATGCACAATAATTCATGTTCTTAGCCTTGTTGCTTTTATTGGGAGGTAGTAGTTTAATCCATCATATATGAAGAAGTTGTTACATTTGTTTTTCAATTTTTGTTTTAGTATGTAGGAATGACAATTCTTTGAATTTATAAGGTTTGGATTTCTTACTTGTTTGAGAAACTTGTTGAGGTGGATTTGGAGGAGGACCTAGAATGATCCTATCACCCTTGTGAGGGATTTTTTCATTATGCGGGAGGACACCTGTTTCCTCAGACAATGTGGAGGGAGAAGGATCTTGATATCCTAGTCCTTTAGTATCTTCAATTGGAATTTTCTCTAACAACTTATGAATCTCATGCTCATTTGTTGTGTCAAATCCTTGTTTAGGTAAGATCTTAAAGCCTTGGCTATAAGTCTCTTCTAGGTTGATGGGTGTGTTGGCGACTTTATTAACATAGGATGGATGGGTATGTACTTGGTTAGAGAGACTAGGTTCACTCATGGTTGGAGGTTTAGGCTTGGTTTGTGACTAAATCTCAAGGTGTAAAAGAGAAAACTTCTCTAGTGGTGGAATAGTAGGATGTGTTGGTAGTTGCATGGAAGGGTAAAATGATGCATCGTTCTCAAGGTTGTCAAGGCAATTATGTATGAAATTATGCATGCTTTCATTATCTTCACCTAAGATGTCAACTTCATGAAGACATTCATTAGGGGTTGGTTGAGCATGATTAGGTTCTATTGCATTAGCATAATTACCAAACATACAACTTGAGACATCAACTAAAGATGTTAAGGACTTCCATATATTACTAATACACATGTCCATTATGCAAGAGTGAATTGAAATTCAAAGAGATTACACATTTTTCAGATTTGAAGCAAGATAATTTTATGATTATGCTATCTAAAAACCTGAAAATGATGTATTTTAGATGCAATTTTGAATGCAAGTAATGCACTGAATTTGACAAATTAAGCTTAATAAGAAAAATTTTACATAACAAAAATTCTAGAAATTGAAACAACAAATTGAATACAAAAACATAAAATGCAAAAATAGTTTTTTTAATGCTCATAAATTTAGAAAGGCCTCGCTCAAGGATTCATTCTCCCATGGGTGAATGGGTCTCACTTCAGGGTTTTTAAAAATCAATTTATAGGTTTTGGAGGTGATTTTTATGGTTTTTAGATTCTAGTTTGAGATAGTAAGTTAGAGTTTCAATTTTTTTGAAAATGAGGTTTAAATGCAAGTGAAAAATAATGCTAAATACAAGAAAAAAAGACCTAATTTGAAATACAATTTTGATTCAATTTTCTGGTGTAAATGAATGATTATGTAATATTATGTAAACTCTATCCAAAATGACTAAGATTTTTGAATTTTCTAGATTTTAAAGAATGCAAAAATGCAAACCTAAAACCCTAAATGAGATGTAATCTAATGCAAGTTAATAACCCTTAACGAGATGCAAATGAATGCGAAACCTAGATCTAGGGTTGAAAATGGACTCCAAAATCAACAACTTATGATGCTGAAAAGTTGGGTTCACCAAAATGAAACAAAGAAAAATAGGTTTGTTCCAAAATATGGTATTGGTATTAAAGGGGGGGCTATTTTCCTTTGTTTCATTAGGAAATGAGATCCCCACTATGAATTGAATAAAAAACATTAGGTGAGTCAACTCAAAGTTAGAATCTTTAGATTTCAATATGAATGAAGGACTTGGGTCAAGGTCAAACAACACTTTTTTGGAAAAAAACTAAAAATAGGAAATGTAGTGTAGAAAAATGCACACCTTTTCATTTTCACAATTAATTTGGACTTATTTTGGAACCCATTGCTTTAAATTCCCTTTAGGCTACTTGTTATTGGCCCTTGAGACCCCTTTTTATGCATCCTGAGGCATATTTTAGTTGTAAACTTGACCAAAATCAGTAAAAAACTATTAATCTTGGTAGCAAACCTTTCAAAGTTGCAAATTAAGCCTTGTGGGAGCAATATGCCCTTGGTGGTGACTTAGTCCCACCTAGTGGGACCAAGATGCCACCTAGGGTTTCTTAGTCTCAAATGCTTTATTTTTGGGAATTAACAGTGAGAAATGAAATTTTTTGATTTAAATTAGAATTTTGTCGGCCTTTGGGATCTAATAATTGGGTTGTTAGATAGGAGTGCCAATAAAAGTAAGATTCACACCCAATTTTTACCTAAGTTGAAGCAAGTTGGGATAAGTCTTGAAGTAGAAGAAATTTGAGTTAAGTGAAGCAAGTTTGAAGGAGAGTTTCAAGTCTTGGAGCAAACTTCTAGTGTTTTTGTAGGTTTTCAAGTTCATTTCAAGTCAAGATCTAGCATTTCTAAACATTAATAATGGATTCCTATGGAGGATCACGAGAGATTCTAGGTTGGAGATGCAACTAGCCACTCTTCCAAGCATAAGGACTTGTTTCTTGATTAATTCCATCTTCCATTGTTGTTCTATTTTTTTCCTAAGGAAGGTACATTTCATGCTTATAGCCTATTAGGGTGATTAGAGATTTCCTTTATAGGTCATTTTTATTAGCAATTTAGGAATTCTATTCTAACACATTTGAATAGGGTTTCAACATGTTCTATCTTGCATAATCTTAGACACACTTAATATTAGCGAACACACATATTTCCATTTCCAAATCTATGCTTTTTCATCAAGGTTTAATTACCAAACAAGGGGTTTGACCTAGGCAAACCCCCATAAACAATCAATCTAATTTCCTTTGTTTTTCAAGTCATTTTTTAGGTTTAGATTTGAAGACTTGGTGGAGAAGGAAGTGTATACCTTGAACCTTGGGATCACAATTATAAATCTCATAAATTTAGATCAGGACTAAGATGATAGTAAGGGCGTCTTAGTCCTCTAGGTGGAATTTTGCAAAGATTCGTTCAAATCTTGTTCCAAAATCCAAAGATTCTATATTTTCCCTAAAAACAATAGTAGGACTAAGAAAATAGTAAGGGAATATTTTTCGAAGCCATAGTTCATTTTGATAGATTCTTTACATTTCTGGAATCCTCATTGCATTTACAGACTTCCCAGGTACACATATCCTAACTTCTTGTTGCATTATTTCATCACTTGCATTCTTCATTTAGCTTGCATTTCTAGGTTTTGTAGGTTTAATGTACTTATTTGTCTTTTCTAAGAATTTGCTTGGTGGTGAACCCCTAAAGGCTTAAGGAACCCCTTCATAGGTCTTCCTTGTTGATAATTGACTCACCTTCTGAGGTTGATAGTTAATCAAATAAGGACTCCTAGGACATAATTGAATGACCAAAGGAGAATAAGTGGTCTAACTCCCACCTATTTTATTTTTGGTTTAGGAAATAAACTCCAAAATATAATTTAACACTAGAAACAAAAATATTAAACCTAATATTAGCAGAACCAGAAAAATAAATGCAGATCTGAGAAGGGTAGAGATGTGTTTACCAGTTGCCAAAACATAGTTTTTGAAGGTTGACTGGGACTCATTCGCCCATGTTTCCTTTCTAAAGGTTCTTCTATAAATTTTAGGAGCCTTTGATATTGATTTGTAGCTTCTGATTTGTCTAGGTTTTAGTGTCAAAAAGTCATAAATCTGATCTATAGGTTAGATTCCATGATTTGATAACTTTGACAACTTTTCAAATCTTGCACTTCAAAAGTGTTCAATCCTTATTTAACCTAAATCTACAATTATGCTGTAGAAAAATTGCCCCTTGTCATTTTCATGGCATTTTAGGTCTTGTTTTGTGGTGTTCAATCTATTTTGCTATTATTTTATGTTGTGACATGGCTTGAACATGCATATTTAGGTACTAAAATTCAAATAATGATGTCTTGTGAAGGTGTTGTTAGAAATTTATACATTCTTCTAGACTTTATTTATTACAGTCACCTAAAAATAACCTTTTCATCACTAAACAAATCCTATTCTAAAGTGTTGTAATGTTTTGTAACAAGATTTCATGCTTTTCTAGGCACAACTTCACTATTTATCCCTTTCTCATGCTTTATTTGGCCCCTTTATGCAATAATATGTCTTAATTAAGTGTATTTTTGAATGTAAGCCTAACAAACAACATTAAATACAACTTAATTCCTGACACCCTTTTTTCAGGTCCTAGGTGGGACCCATTCACCATGGGTGGTGAATGAGTTCCCCTTGGCTCCAAATTCAAAATTTTTAAATTTTCCTTTTGGGTTTTTATTCAAAAACACTTGATGTTGGCTTGTGATTAGGTATGAATGGTTAACTAAGGCACAATTGTGTATAAATATTTTATTTTCACCTCATTTTACATCCTCCCATAATCCCCCCATTCTCTCATGTGCATTCCCCCATTCATTAAATCCACTCAAGCATTCAAGCATTTACATCATCAAGTCATACAATACTCAAGAACTTTATAGCATCCATTGAAATTACATCAGATTTCTCCAAAAAGGGTTTGGTGAGTATTTAGATTTTCATGTTGTGTATTCATCATTCTTTTTTCATTTCTATTTCTGTTTCAAGGGTTTGACCAAGGGAAACCCCTATATCCTAACCCTCAACACTTTTTACCTTTGTATGTGTTTGTGTATGCAAATTTTATAAAATGGAAAGGTGAGAAAAGGTGTCCATATCCCATCAAAGTCATTCAAGGTGTCTCAAGCCCTATTTCAAGCTTGGACATAGTTGACAGGTTAATTTTTGCAGATTCAGATCTGGGGAATCTTCAAAAACAGAATTGCAGATCATAAGCCACAAAATCCTATCCAGAATTCTCTCTTTTCTAGAAGAGGACTCATTTTCCATTGATAGTGAATCAGTCCCATTTCTAGGCTTGAATAGTGAATTTTGTAGATTTGGATACCCAATTCCCCGAAACTAGTTCTGACACTTTCTGGCAAAAACATGACTCATTCACCTAGGATGGTGAATAAGTCCCAATGACCATTTCTAGTTTCTTTTGCATGTTTAGAGCCTCATTCCACCCTCTTCCAACTTCCAGGTACATATCTCCAATTGGGTTACTTTCTATTATAATTTGTTTGCATTTCTTGTCAAATAGTTTGAATACACATTGCGTTTTCCAACACTTTTACATTAGATTAGAATTACATTCATTAGTTTTCATTTTCATTAAGTTTTCATAATTTAAATACATTGACACACACACACTTCACACCCATTTTTCCATTTCTTCTAATGAGAACATAAGCATTTTTGGCCCACTTTTCTCCTTCTATGTGAAAAATCCTAGGAGTGATAGAAAGCAAGTAGGTGCCAAAAATCTATGTTTCAAAAATCACATACACAAGAGAGAAAAATATTTCATTTTGGGTGAATGGGGGTTTTCCTTGGTCAATCCCCGTTCTTGGTAATCAAACCTTGAAATGAAACAATGAATGAAAGAGGGAATGAAGAATGAACAAAGCTATGTTACCACTCAACAAACCCTTGTATGAATCCTTGATGATGGAGATCTTAAGAGGTCTACAACTTTCATGAAATGTCTGAATTAGATGTGGATATAAATAACTGAAATGATGCTTTGAATGCTTGAACTTGATCTTGAAACCTACATCACAATTTTAGCTCCAAAAACATGCATGATGCAAGAAGAATTTTACATCATGAATAGATCTTGAATGCTGCAATAAATCTCTGATATATCTGCTCTTGATCATCAAATTTAACTCTAGAAATTCTCTCATCAAATTTTCTTGGGATATCTTGAAAATCTAGGTGAAACTTAGTGAAATAACCTTGTATTTATAGGTATGTATCCTTAATTTCCCAAAATTCAAATATCACAAGCCGACATTGAAATATGAATTTAGAGATGTTAAAATACTACCAAAAAAAAATTTAAATTTAGGTCCAAAGGTCTAGGGAGTACCCATTCGCCCATAGAAAACTGGGTCCCAGGTCCCTATTCTCAGAACACACATCGCTCAAGCCAAAGTGTTATGTTTAGGCATTAATTATTGTCGAGTTTCCTTTTCAAAAAATGTAATTTATTAGGATTGTAAATGAATAAAATGGCTTATAAAGGAATAATTAATTCCAACTTAATTAAGAGGACCCAAATAAGTGTGAAAATGTAAAGGTATACATCTACCAACACAAAATTAAGGCATTATTCTACACTACACTAGTAGAACTTATTGAAGAGTAAACATGTATTATGATATTTAAATAAACATGTGAGAATTTAGAAAAATGTACATGTATATATGTAACTTATAAACATATGTACATAAAAAAAATATAAACTACATTGAATGGAATGAAATTATTCATTCTTATAAAATATTAATTAAGTCCAAATGTTACTATATATATATAACTAGAAAATATGTAAATAGCTTAAAGCTCTTGGTAAATATAATTGGGATCCTTTCTATCTTTTATTATCTCTAAAACCTTATCATGATATTCAATAAACAAACTCCGCTTTTGTTGGCCATGTCCTCTTTTTTGCAAATTTTTCAAATTTAAACTTTTTATGATCCTCAATAGATAACCTCCACTTTTCTTATCTCCAAACCATTTGAATGTGGTAAATATGTATAAAGAGTTGCAAAAAATGTCATTTGTGTTCAACCAAAACTTGTTGGTAGCTATATTTTACATTCTTCATCTCATCGGGCTAAATTTACTACATGAACACATTAATGTGGGTAGGTAAAAATTAAGGGATTCACTATCTTATACCCCAACTATCTAAATCATTTTGGGCTACATTATTGTGGTGTAGTATCGTAAGAGATCTAAGTACAAAAAAATGTGTACTATAATAAATTATTTCTTGTTATCCATGAAACCTAAAAATATTCTATCTAAACCTACCCCTTCATATAGGGTCAATAAAAAATAATATATATTTTTTATTATCTTCAAACCATATGACCATGGTAACGATGTAGGAAAGTTGTAACAAGTTTCATTTACTTTCAATAAATTTTTTTTGAGAGGAATATTTTGTGTTTCCTATGTATTGAGGAAAATTTAAAGTGCACTAACACATCTAGGTGGGTTGGTGAGTACTAGGTAAGGTTTCCATTCATTTCCTAAGACACCTAATCATTCTAGGCTACAATATTATGACACAATCTCTTAAGAACCCTAAGTGCAGAAATTTACCAAACTATGAGTGATTGTTTCTTGGAATTCATGAAACCTATGAATTTTTTTTGTAAACCAATAGATTCATCTATGGTATCTTCATAAAAACCTCTCTCATTTTTTATTATCTCCAATTTTTTTAACCATGACAATGATGTATGGAAACTTGAAAAAAATATCAATTGTGTTCAACTAAAACTTGTCAAGAGCCATATTTTGTGTTCTTGATCTTGTAAAGTTCAACAAAATGTGAAATTTTTTATCAAGGTGGGTGAATTTTATTGGAGGAATTTCTTTCACCCCAACTATCTCAATCATTCTGGGATACACTATTTTGATGTATTCTCTTAAGGGCTCTAAGTTCCAAAAAATGGAAAACTATGATAGTTTTTTTCTTGGAATTTGTGGAACCTAATAAGTTTCCCTCTAAACCTACATATTCATGCAAGGTGCCTCCAAAATAACCTTTCTCAAATTTTATTATCTCCAGACCATTTGACCATGGTGATGATTTGTGTAAAGTTTCAAAAAGCATGATTTAAACTCAACCAAAAGTTATTAAGATACATATTTTTTAATTTTTCTCATTAGGCTCAACCAATTGCATGAACACATTGGTGTGGGTGGGTGAAAATTAGGAGAGGATTTTTGTTTACACTGTAACCATGTTCAATGTTTTGGGCTACACTATTCCACGTTAGTCTCTTAAGAACCCTAAGTGCAAAAAATGACAATTTATGATTGATTGTTTCTCAAAATTTGTGGCACCATAAATGTTTTATCTAAACCTAAAACTTCAAGTAGATTAATTCCACAAAAAAATATCCTAGTTTTTCTTATCTTCAAACTATTTGATTATGGCGATGGTATATGAAAATTTACAAAAGTGTCATTTATGTTTAGCCAAGAGTTATTAGGAGCCATATTTTGTGTTCTTCATCTTGTAGGAATCAAGTGACTCTATGAAAATACTAGTGTGGTTGGGTGAACATTAGTGGAGGCTATGTTTTTCATCCGAAATTAATCGATTATTTTAGGCTACACTACTTAGGTATAGTCCCTTAAGAGCCTTAGGTGCACAAAAAATATCAAACTATGAAAAGCTATTTCTTAGAATCCATGACACCTATGAATGTTATATGTAAACCTATAGGTGGATATTGTGTCCCTCTATAATTCCCCATCTTTATTCTAGTCAAATACACATTATTTTACCATTCCAAAAATGAATGAATTGTTAATAAAGTTATCACTTGAGAGTAGTGTAATCGTGGAAATAATTTTTTTTTGCATTATGTGTTGTGGGGCCCAATCCATAATTCTAACATATCAATATGGGTGCATTAATCCCTCAAAACACCTAGATTCTTATTTTTTTCATACACAACCTAAGAATCTCCTATTTATGACTATTATAACATTGCTCTTTATATCTCTACAATAATCATATTTGTTTTTTTTCTCATTTTTTCTGACATAATGACAACCCATCACTAGATTGATGTGTGCACTAACCTAGGATACCAAAATATTTCATTTATCTTACATGTATTCATGTGATTTGATGATGTTGTGGTTTATTATGACTATTATAGCATGGGAATGGAATTTTATGTGCATTATGAGAGATATTAACTATTGAAAACTCACCATGTTTTATGTATATCCATCATTACCTCTTTTAATGATCTTCTATAAACCTTAAAGAAAGTTGTCATATTTTTTTTCATGGTGATTTCATGAGTAATAGGGTTCCAAAAAGAATGATAATAGTCTCATATATGATTCTCATGGTTGTGTATGACATTGGATAGTCCTAGGGTAGTAGTCAATAAAACCTTAATTTCCTACTCCTATATTTTATATTCATTCTCTTATATGGAAACAAGTGTTTCAACCAAATAAAAATTCTCAAATTCTTATAGGTTCTAAAGAACTCCATTAGAGATTTGTCTTAAATGTTTGATCTCAAATACCTATCACCAAAAATGAATAATTAAAGATAAAGGAAGGAAATCCTTTCTTAAGTCTAAGTATAGGGTAGATAAATTTCACAACCAAATTTCACACGCTCTAACCAATACAATGGAATCACATGTGTTCATTCCATATCTAGGAATCTCAAACCAAGAAATTCAACATGAGTCACTCTCATAAAAGAATGCATCCAAAATAAAGAGATAATTAATGCCCCCATTAGACTAATTTTATACCACTTTTAACAGAATATGAGAATTCTTATTATGATACACAATGAAGAGGGTATTATTGATTATTTTATAGATAGAACCTTATATTGATATTATTATTTAGATTTAAAATTTTATCTTTTATCTAATGATTATTTTATATGCATGATGTGTCTAATTCCTCTCTATATCTCTATGAGAGTGGAGAACAAAAATAATTATAATATACACTTTTTAGTTAGAAAAATAAATTTTTGTGATGGAAAATTTTACTAAATACATGAATTTCATAATGAATTAATGAATAAATTAGATAAAAATAACATGAAATATGAATATACATATGATATTAAAAGGAAAGAACATGGATTTAATATTGGTTCATCAATAGAAGGAGAGGTTTCCTTAGGGAGCCTACAACAAACTAAAATGGAAAAAGATAGGACCATACAAAATATCAATGTTTTTTTTATCTAATGCCCATCAAGCTACTTGAAGGAGTAGAAATTTCTCCAATATTGAATATTTTTGAATTGTATCACTAACATGAAGGATACAAAAGTGAAGGAAATTATAAAAATGTAGATTTATATTTGGAGAAACAATGAATAAAATAGTTACTAAAAAATATTGGATAAAGTTGAAGCAATAATTGGCACTATATAATGATTATGGTGGGAAAATGGATATATTAATATATCATATATTAATATATCACTCTTTCTCCACTAATCACTTAATAATGTCCTAGGAGTCCCAATTGGATTGACTAACAACCTTACAAGGTGAGTTGATTCACAATGCGAAGGACCTAGGAGGGGGATTTTCTTAGCTTTAAAGGGGTTCACCACCACGAAAATACTTGGAAAATAAAATGTTGTAAAACACAATGTGATATGTAAAATGACCTAGAATTAGAACTGCAAGCTAAATGAAAGATGCAAATAATGAAATTATGCAATAGTAAGATAGTATTGTGTGTACCTGGGAAGTTTGGAGATGCTGTGAGGATTCTAGAAATGTGAAGAAGCTACCAAAAAGTTTTGTGGAGGACTAAGACACCCAAAATGGCATATTAGTCTTGCCACTATTTTTTGGGGAAAATATGGAGTCTTCGGATGTCAGAACTAGATCTAAGGGAACCACTAAAAAATATTCCTTGGTGACTAAGATTCCCAAGGTTACATATTAATCTCATGCTGAATTTCTGAAAACTCTAAATGTGGTCCTAAGCTCCAAGGTTTGCACTTGCTTCTTTTCCGATCTCAGGTTCTAAAACTTCTGAATTCAGCTTGTAGGTGAGTTTTTGTGAAGATGAAATTTTTTTAATGCAGCTTTCCAATGTTTAGAACCTTTCACTCCAAGTGATCTTGAAGACTTCAACCTAGATTTGTAATCACAAATATGCAAGATGGGAAAAACTTGTTTTTTGTTAGTGAATGGGCATTTTCCTTGGTCAAACCCCTTGTTGGTAATTAAAACATGAAATAAAACAAAAATAATGAAGTAAATGGTGAATGAACAAAATTCAATGCTACAAATCACCAAACCCTTATAAAGTCTGCAAACTTGTGTGCAATGGCTGCAATGGACATGGATCTTGAACCAAAGGAATGATCTTGAATTACTTTGCTTGAATCAAAACCCTACATCGCAAATATTAGCAAAACACACATGATTAAAGAAGCTCTTTGATATGATTCTTGAATCTTCATGATGGCTCCAAATGCTTGATAGATTTTCTCTTGAATGCTTTCACAAAAGACTTGATTTCTTAGATTACTTGATAGATTGCTTAGGATGAAAAATGAGAGAAGGAACCTTGTATTTATACTTATCTTGCTTAATATCTCAAAGTTACATCACACCAAGTTGACATATGAATTCATTAAATAAAGGAGGCTAAATTCCACTAGAATTTGAAATTAAATCTCAAAAATGACTCAAGGAGGACTAAGATACCCTAGGTGGCATCTTAGTCCCAATCCATGAAACTTGGGGCACAAACACCAAAAAAGGGTCCAATTAAGATACCTCAAAATCATTGTCCTAAGACCTTTGGGGAACAAAGACTCCCTAGGTGGCATTTTAGTCTTGACCCAAAAATCAGGGACACACAAATGGAGTCATTAAATTATCATTTATGCATTGGAGAATGTGGGATTAACAAGAAAAAGATGTAATTCATAGGGATTTTGGACATAAAATAGGACCAATTAATCCATAAAGAAGCATTTAAATAAAGAAAGGCTGGCCCAAACAAGTGTGAAAATGCATAGTGTATGCATTTTACTATAGTACAAGTCCCCACTTTAGTGAGAGGATAAACTTGCTTCAAACTCAAACTAAAGTAGCCAACCACATAATCAAGAGGGGTTAAAATGTACAAATACTAGTAAGATAGGATGACAATAATCAAGAGGGTGCCCAAGCCCCTAGGATCAAGATCCTATGGCAAACCAACATAGGCACAAAGGAACACACTTACAAATGATATATCAAGCCATAAACAGATTGCAAACATACACTATCAAAGACAAGAAAAAGGAAAAGGATAAAGGAAAAGGAAAAATGAAAAATATAGTGGATAAAGCTTTGAATAGCCATCCAATGTGGTGGACTAGATCTAGGTTGTTTGTCCAAAAAGGTTTACAAGTGGAACATGTTGTCCACTATGCAAATAAAACACACGCTCAGAAGGGCTAGTGAAGCTAGGTGTCCACTAGGTGATCCCCAAGGGACCATATCAAACCCATAAATCAATGACTTTAATAAGGTACAAAAATGCATGCTCACATGGGCTAGTAAAGCTAGGTTTTCACTAGGTGAGCCCTAGGGGACCATATCAAAGTCATACCTCCATGAATCTAATAAGGTGCAAAAATGCATGCTCACACGAGCTAGTGAAGCTAGGTGTTCACTAGGTGAGTCCCAGGGGACCATATCAAAGCCATACTTGCATGAATTTAATAAGGTACAAAAGCACATGTTGACACAGGATAGTGTAGCTTCATGTTCACTAGGTGAGCCCTAGGGGATGATATCAAAGTCATACCTCTATGAATTTAATAAGGTACAAAACGGAAAAAAAATGCAACAAGAAAGATGGATGCTCAAAGGGATTTTTCTTAGTTCATGTTATGTATTACTCTTAGAGGACATCATTCCTAATATCTCCAAGAGAGGACTAATCAAAGGATAAAAGATTCACTAGTTAATGGATGTAGTGCATCACATGACCACTAGGGGGAATATAAAATGCTAAGATAGATCATGCTCTTGAAGGCCATTATTCCCAATGTCACCATAAAGAGAAAAAAACATCACATGATATAAGAAAATCACATCAAAGAACATGAAAAGGAAAAAAATTCAAGTGAAATCATGCCAAAATAATTCCAATGTATGCCCCCACTTTAAAGAAATTTCTAACACCATGTTGTGAGAAATTGCTTTAAAGTAGTCAAAAGATAAAAAAGGAAAAGAGGGTTTTCCCGCAGAACACATAAGGGATATATGGATTTGGGGTCAGTATATGTCTTTAATGAAATAATATTAGAGAGCTTGAAATTGTCATCATTCCTCAAATACACATAGAATTGGAAGAATGACACAAAGAGAGAAAAAACAAAGAAAAATAAATCCTTTTTGGTTAGAATGTCTCGATGGCTTTTGTCACTTGCCCCAAAAAAATGAAAAAAGAAAAGAAATCAAGAGATAAAAGATCAGGAAAGGAAAAAGTATATGACATATAGAATAATGAAGGTACAAATAGAGGAATGCACATAGAGACAGAACATCACGAGGGGTCACATTACACAGATGCAAGAAAAAATGAAAAATAAAGTGGAAAGGAAAGAAAAATAAAAAGATAAGATAAAAGACTAGTAAATCACATGCGAGTCAACCATCCAATAGGTCATCTGCATCTGAGTCTTGTTTAGTATATGCAGAATGAAAATCACTAGCGAAAGGGACAACATCAAGTATTGTACTAGGAGAATCACTAGGTTCAACACATGGTGAACTACTGGGTTTAGGAGGACCACCATGGTTGTTGTCGTTTAAGCTCATAGAAGAGGTAAATAACAAATTCAACTCATTATGCACTTCCTCATCAATTTTATCTATTTCCTCATCATCATCCAAGTTAACCGAAAAAGGAGGAAGAATAATAATATCCATAGAATATTCTCATCCTTGTTGTGGTGGAGACATAGCTTCTATTTGTTCTGGTAAAAGATGAGGGTCATCAATTATTATTTCTGTCAAGTTTGGATTTTTATTTTCAATGTTGTTCTCATCACTCATCTTTCAAGCAATAGCACAATGCCTATGTATACACTCTCTAGCATTGCGATTTCTTTTATTATGGTTTTCAAGTTGTGTTAGTGTAGGAGCAAGTTTGTTAACCATAGGTTCCTTTTCTTCTTGTGAGGGAAGAATAAAATAAACCATATAAGGTTGTTCAACTACTTTCTCTTTGGCTTTATAAATTTTCTTAGGAGGTGCATTAGTACTTGTGTGGTTTTCTCTAGGTATCTTTTAGGAAATACATAAGGGATTTTTCATGGATAGGTATTGGTTTGTTGTAGGGTCTTTATGTTCAACATTTAGGTGATGAAAGTTTAGGCATGGGTGGAGGTTTGATCATGGGTGGATGAAATTTTCAAGGGATAGCTTGGCTATGCACTTTTCTTTGAATTTTTGGTAGGATAGAAAAAGGAAGTCTTCATAGGGTCTTATAGGTTCCATAGGTTTAGGTCAAAAATAATCTAAGGAGAAATTTCCATGGGAAGACAGGGGTCTAAAGTGACTATGGTTTACTATGAATATTTCTTTGCCGACTAGAAACTTGAAACACTCATGGAGAATGGATGAGATTGAATTCATAGAAAAAATCCATTTGTAGCCTAACTTCACACAAAATTGGTCCGAGTTAGATATGATAGAGAATTATACATTGGATTTCTTCGATCCTACTTGTAAAGGGAGTGTGATCAAGCCCATTGTAGCATGAGCAAAACCATCATGCATTTTAATCCATGCTTTCAATTTATCATATCTATCTTGAGTAAGTTCATGGACATATAAAAGTTCTTCTGTGATCACATTCTCTCCACATAGAGGATCAATTAAAATCCCAAGAGTGGGCTTGTTATTGATTTTTTCGGTTATGTAAAGAGGACCATTAGGTGCATGTGTAATTGTTTGTTCTGAAGAGAAAAAATGTCAATGGTTTAATATTTACGAGGATTGATTTTAACCACTCCTATAATTATATCAATAGGAATTTTTTGATTAGTATTGAACCATATATTTTGAGGATTAGGTATACTATGTCTCGTTTTCTCAATTAGGGCCTTTCACCTAATGAAAAGAGATAGATATCCCACATCCAAAATCTAGGAGGTTCACTGAATATAAGATATGTATTATGAAATTATGCCTAAATTAAATGATCTATATGTGGATAATTGATAAAATGAATTGATTATTAAGTGAAAACTAAGGAAATGCAACTTGTTGGAAAACACATTGTGTAATGCAAAAACACCTAGAAATGAAGGTAAACTACAACATAAATGAATGAAATTGAAGAAGTGCAGCTATAGATTTTTTGGAGGCTTTAAATGAAATTTTAAATGGTTATAATGGTGATTTTTAGGCCTTGTGGGACTCATTCACCATTTTGGGTGAATTAGTCCCAATTCTAGAAAATTGAACTGAAGCCCATTTTAGAGAAAATGGTATCCAAAAATGTAGAAAACCAAAAAAATAACTAGACATGGGAATAATTAGCCACCCATGGATAATGATTCCACTTTTGAATTTCTAAGAATTCGAAAGAGGAAACAAGAGCTCTTAGTTTGCACTTCGGCTCTCTACAGGTGTCTGCTTCTAAAACTCTGATTTTTTAACCTGAAAATGACTTTTTGTTGATATTTTTCCTTGTAAAATGAAGAGGAGACCTAAAAAATTTGAAACTTGACTCTTAATGATTCCAAGCCACCAAGATTCCTACATTTATAAACATACAAGAAGATAAAGATAAATGTTGGATGTTAGGGCATGGGGGTTTGCCTTGGTCAAACCCCTTTTAGGTAATTAAACAAAAATAGAGAAAGAATGTGATGAAGCATGAAATAATGGAGTTATTACCTTTCCATGGTGATTGATTTTGAATTTTTGTAGCAAAACATGAAGAATCTACCCTTGAATGTTTGAAAATTGCTATCTTAATGATTGAAATGATGAAACCTTAACTTGCTTGACTTGAGATAGAAGAACGATTGATGAATAATCAAGAATGGTTAAGAGAGATGTGAAGTAGTGGTTGAAAGGTTGTATTCATAGTAATTTCTCCTAATTTACTCATAAATTGGATCTGCAAGGCCAACATAAGGAAAAAAGAAACTTAAATTCCAAAATTTCTTACTCAAAAGTCAAAAATGGGTCAAATGGGTCTCATTCGCCACCCATGGCGAATGGGTCACACTTGGATGGGATTGAATCACCATGGAAGGAAAATGGGTCCCATAGGGGCCATTTTTCTAGCTAAGATACTAGGAAGTTAAGAAATAAGGTTTATATGAAGACTTTGTTAGGTATTTGATCAATTTAAGCCTCAAGATGTACAATATGGGGTAATAAGGGCCTATTAGTGATGATGTAATGGTCAATTATGCTTGGGACACAAAATTTAATGTGAAAGTGTGATTAAATAGACTTTACAAAACTAAAATGAGGTCCACACAACCTAGAAAGGTGCAAGAACCAATGTGAATGTGTAAAATATAGTACAACACTAAACATTAAGTTTAATTCACAAGACTTCTAGATTGATGTGATGATTCCATTAAACACATTTTATAATGTTGAATTAAGGGAAGATGGGTTCATTAAGTCTAGAAAAGCATGAAAGTATTTTAAAACACTTTACAATGCCTTTACAAGACATTGTTAAATGAATTTTAAAGGGTCCAAGACCTATTGTGGATGTGAAAAACATCTCACAACACCAAATCAAGGCCTCATTAAGTCTAATTTCTCATCAATTATTCCTATGTCAAGAAAGTTTCCTTTTTTATATGGTACAAGTATCCATAGGACTTTGTTCATCATTATCCATAGGATTTTGTTCATGATTTCTCATATTGTCATCATTTGTGTCAACATTCATCACATCAGGTTTAGTTTTACTAGCCTTAACAAATGAAATATTATGGTTGGGCATGGGATTGGTAAAGATTTGCAGGTTTTGGTTGGGAGGAACCACAAAATTATTACCTTTGTTATTTACACCTCTAATTTGGATATGATTAGAATCAATGAGGTCTTACTCAAGATGTTTAAGATGCTTTCAATGTTTTGTATCATGTCCCTTTTGTTGGCGATAAGCACAATAGGAATTGTGTCTAAAACTCATAGGTAATGGCTTGCTATGGTCATGGGGTTAGACAGGAGGTAAAGTAAGTATGTTTTTGTTTAAGAGCTGGGTCATAATGTTGTGAAGTGTGTCAGGTAAGGGAGTAAATTTCCTATGTGGATCCCTAAAGATGTAAGGATTACTCTTTTGTATGGTGACTACTTGGGTATCAATTGGTTGGGTATGTTGACAGGTGGAATTTAGTTGAAGGAAACTTTTATTTTGTCTTCTGAAAGGCTATTAAGTGTTTTGGTTTGAAGCTTCAAACTTTTTAGGATTGGTAGGGGTGGGTTTCGGTTCATTACTGGTTATGGAATTTTGATAGTCTTGAAGAGAAATGTATAAATGCATGAAGGAAGGTAATTTCATCATGGTGAGATAATCCCTTATATTGCTTTGTAGGTTTTCTATGAACATCTTTTGAAGGTATGAATCAAGAATCTTCACATTGATTTGGGAATAAAGCGATTGGTAGTGTGAAATAAAGTCAGTGACTTTTTCACCTTCATTTTGCTTGCATCTCATAAAATCAACTAATGTCATTTCAGGACCATGTGCACTTGAAAATGGTTAATAAAGGCCTCAACATGTTCATTGAATGAAGGAATTTAGTTATTCAATAATGCAAAAAAACCATCCAAGGAAATGTCTTTCAAGGATTGGGGAAAAATTTTAGCCAAAATTTTTTCTTCAAGGATAAAGTCACTACACAAAGTAGTAAAGGCATTAATATGATTAGTGAGATCTCCCTTTCCTCCATATTTCTCAAATCTCAAGATCTCTATACCTTGTGGAATCAAGGTTCTTAATATCTCCAAGGATAGTGGGTTTCTCTTGACATAGTATGAAGGTGGATCATTTTGATTTTGATTTATGGTGGAAACTTGGTGTTAAATGGATGAAATAATTTTTAAGAGATGGTTAATTATAGGATCATTTCTTGTAGTGTGTGATGGAGATGAATATGGTGGTGGTATGTATGTGTTGGAAGGAATAATGAATGGATTGCGCTTACGAGAGGAGATATAAGGTTGGAGGCCACATAGGTATAAGAGGCACTAGTGGAAATAGTTGAGGTAGGAAGGATGATACTAGTTGGTTGCATTGTTATGGTTATTTGAGGATTGGTATAGGTGGGAATTGAGGTTATGGCTGAAGATGGAGGAGTTTGACTTCCTCCTTGGTTTGGCATGTTTTTTGAGGCTTGAGCACCATTAGTGGTGGAAGGAAGATGTTTTCCAAATATTTGAGCTATGTTATGCACAACTTCCAGTCCCTCATCACTTTCCATCATGCGGTGAAAGTTATCTATGCCAGGTATAATAGTGTTTGAAATGTTTTCAATACTTATGCTATCTTGTAAATGAGCTAAGTCTTCATGAATTTTCATTATGTTTTCTTGAGGAATATGATCAACCATTTCTTAGACACTTGACACAACATTTGTAGGTAAGGTAGAATATAGCAAAAAGAATTATCAAAGTGTGTGATGTTTAATGGGTCTGTGAAAATAGTGAATTCTGGAATGTCAATAGTATTTACAGATCTATTGTCTATGGAAGATATCGATGTTCAAAAAAAAAAAAAATGTTCAAATAAGTGCAAATAAAAGTAACTAGGAACAAGAAATTTAATGTAATATGGAATGCAATATTTTTTTTTTCTTTTGAATGCAATAGGAATGTTTGTAAAAACATTGAAGATGAACAATGCACTTTTCAGTTTTTTTTAATGAAATGAAATGATGCAATAAAGTCAAGATGCAAGCTATATGCATTTTCCGTAATGCAAATATAAGAAACCCTAAATGTAATTTCACTAATGCAAGAAACCCTAGATGCACTTTCACTAATGAAAGATGCAATTCAAGAATGAGTGCAATATAGATCTAAGAACTTTAATGGACTCCAAATTAGAAATGAATGCTTAAACTTCGGGTTTGCCAAAATTATTATGGTGAAAAAATGGATATATAAATATATCACTCTTTTTCGACTAATCACTCAATAATGTCCTAGGAGTCCCAATTGGATTGACTAACATCCTGACAAGGTGAGCCAATTCACAATAAGGTGGAACTAGGAGGGTTTTCTTAGCTTTAAAGGGGTTCACCCCCAAGCAAATGCTTAGAAAAGAAAATGTTGGAAAACATAATGATATGCAAAATGACATAGAATTAGAACTGCAAGCTAAATGAAAGATGCAAATAATAAAATTATGCAACAGTAAGATAGTATGTGTGTACTTGGGAAGTTTGGATATGCTGTGAGAATACTGGAAATGTGAAGAATCTATCAAAAAATGCTATGGAGGACTAAGATGTCAAGAATGGCATATTAGTTCCGTTGTTGTTTTTCAGGGAAAATACAAAGTCCTTGGATGTCGAAATTGGATCTCAAGGAACCACTGAAAATAATTCCTGAGAGGACTAAGATGCACAAGGTGGTGTATTAGTCTCATGTTGAATTTATGAAAACTCTTAATGTGGTCTTGAGCTCCAAGGTTTGCACTTGCTTCCTTTCGAATCTCAGGTTCTGAAACTTCTGAATTCAGCCTGTAAGTGAGTTTCCATGAAGATGAAAACATTGTAATGAAACTTTGGAACTTTTACAACTTTGCACTCCAAGTGATCTTCAAGACTTCAACCTACATCTACAATAAAAAATATGCAAGATGGGAAAAACTTGTTGTTTGTTAGTGAATGGGGCTTTTCCTTGGTCAAACCCCTTGTTGGTAATTAAACCAATGAAATAAAAATAATGAAGGAAATGGTGAATGAATGACATGCAATGCTACAAATCACTAAACCCTTATAAAGTTTGCAAACTTGTGTGCAATGGTTGTAATGGACATGGATCTTAAACCAAAGGAATGATCTTGAATTACTTTGCTTGAATCAAAACACTACATCACAAATGTTAGCACAACATACATGATGCAAGAAGCTCTTTGATGTGATGCTTGAATCTTGATGATGGCTCCAAATGCCTCATAGAGTTGCTCTTGAATCCTCTCACAAAATATTTGATTGCTTAGATTTCTTAGGATGAAAAATGAGAGAAGAAACCTTGTATTTGTACTTATTTATGCTTAATATCCTGAAATTACATCATACCAAGCTGACATATGCATTCATTAAATAAAGGAGGCTAAATCCCACCAAAATTTGAAATTAAATCCTGAAAATGAATCAAGGAGGACTAAGACGCCCTAGGTAGCATCTTTGTCCCAAGCCATGAAACTTGGGGCATATACACCAAAAAGGGGTCCAATTAAGATACCTCAAAATCAAGGTCTCAAGACCTTTGGGGGACAAAGATTCCCTAGGTGGTGTTTTAGTCCTAACTCAAAAATCAAGGACACACAGATGGAGTCATGAAATTATCATTTATGTATTGGAGAATGTCAAGATTAACCAGAAAAAGATGTAATTTATAGGGCTTGTGGACACAAAATAGGACTAGTTAAGCCATAAAGAAGCATAAATAAAGCAAGGCGGGCCCAAACAAGTGTGAAAATGTAGAGGGTATGTATTTTACTACACTACATATAATATAGAAGAAAAGTGGAGGAAAATACATAGAATATTTGACAAAACTGAAAAAGCAAAGTAGAAGAAGAATTACCTTATACAAGAGCATTTGAAGTATTCAAACATGAATAATTTTTTACAAATAGAACAAAAAATTTAGGTTGATAAATATGGTACTAATTAACATACATAGCTTCTTCATACATTGTGGTTAGACTTTACTAGCAAATCTAGAACTAGTGGTTTACACATTATATTATGATATATGGTACAAAGGCATAATGCCTCTTAAGTTGGAGATTCCATCATTAATCGTTTTCTTATTGATATTATTGATGATTAAATGTATATGAAACATCATTTACATGAACTTGATAATATTGTTGATATATAAGTGAACATGCTAGATAATTTAAACTTTTACCAAAGATAATTAAGAAATACACATAACAAGAGCAACATATCACGAGAATTCCAAATTAGAGACCCACTCCTTCAAATAAATATGAAAATGTGAAAAGACAGAATTATATACTATTTAACCCAATTGAAATGAATTGTTCATCAATAATTTCAAGTATGTAATTGATGCATTTTACCCTTGATAAAAACTGGTGAAAGATTTAAAGTTAGCATCAAACAATTGAAATACTATTATTGTTGCATGTTATTTGCAAGGGGGTAGGTGGTTAGAGGTACTTTTCATTGATCATTTTTCTTCATAATCCACCCTTTATCTTGTGAGCTTCATTTTTCTACTCTTCCCATTTAGGGGAATCTAACTTTAAATGTGCCATTCTTCAATGACAAGGAAAATAGATTGCTCAATGAGAACACATTGATATTTGATTTTTTTTGGGCTTAAGTGAGTTGAGCAGCCTAACATCGACAAAAGACCACGTGGCAGGAAGAACGTGCAACCAGAAGTTGGGGAGTGAAGACAGTGGAGGGTAGGAGCGGAGAGAGAGGAAGGGAAACATGCAAATAGAGCAGAATCGATGAAAGCAGAGTCAACCAATGAAGATTATAAGCAGAATTGAGGAAGACAAAAGAGGAGACTGTTATGAGAGGAAATAGTCAGAAGAAGGTATGTTAGAATTTAAAATCGCAGGGGATGCCACATGTGATTTTGGCTGAAAACTATTCCTCAGGTACAAACTATTCCAGACATAGGTGGTGTGAATGACTTCTGGAAAGATGTCAATTTGAAATTTGCAGTTTCAAAATGCTAGTTCTAGTCTAGGTTGAAGTAGTGTGAAAGGTTTTAAAAGGAAGACAACTTGGATGATGCAATATTCTGATAAATTTTAATTTTATTAATTAAAAATAAATATAAAACCTTTTCGTCCTAAATAAGTGTTGATTATTTTAGGAAAATTATGAAAAGCAAATATATTGGTTTTATTACTATGAAAAGACAACATTACATGGATTTAGGTATACTGTTAACAATTCGTCTTTGGAAAATTTACCATCAACAATTCACCATCATGGATAATTCATCACATTAACATTTTTCGATATATATTTTCAAGACGTTGAGAATTTTTTTTGCAAAATAATAATTTCCACTATATTAATAATAGATATGACTGATATTCTTGTATAATTGGTTTACTAGAATAAAATAAAATATATTGAAAATTGTTTTCATTTTTATTATCATAAATCAAAATTTCTAATTGTATACGTTGGTGAATTGATGATGGTGAATTTCCATGAGATGAATTTATCATGACAATGAATTGTTGGGTGGTGAATTGTTGGCAGTAAATATTCTGACAGTGAATTGTTGGTGGTGAATTTTCCTAGGGCCAAAATAATGAACTAGGGATATTTGGAAACAAATTTTTCTTAATTTTCTAAATATTATATAAACCATCTCAAATTTTTAAAAGTATATATCTATAACATAAACTCACATTTAGATGCAAACTAGGTGGCTGTATGCTAAATAATATATCTATAACATAAATTCACATATAGATATAAACTAGGTGGCCCTATGTTAAAACTAGTTTATGTTAATGACAATAAATTTATCCCTTAGATGAGCCAAATCTATTAAAACATATCCAATTACTTCTTCCAAATTTTAATAGTTAAAAAAAATAGAAATATATGTTTTATAATCTCCCTTCATCTCTTTCTATCAACCTTTTCAATAAATTTGAAAAATAAAATCATTCTAAGAAGTTTCAATGAAAATAATAGAAGGAAAGAACAAAATCCTTCATTGATGTTGATCTTATTTCTAACTCAAAGAAATAAATTAGTATTTTAAATATTTAAAAAATTAATTACCTAGGAGGACTCAGATTTGACCTAGACCCAAACATGACTCTTACAATCTGGAAACATATCATGAAAAATTCAAGTAAACATGAAAAATAATTTAGTGTATATGAAAAAAGGTAGATAATTCCCTTACTGAATTTCATGGTTAAAAGGTTGGGCTTATAATTTCTTCCTTTTAACATGTTTTTTAAATAATGTACAATACAAGAGAGATGTTAGAAAGAAGAAATATGGTAGATAAGAGATATAGACAATTAAATCTTGAAAGAATCCTAAGATATCCCAACCCAACCCAGTGCCATATGAAGGCAATACACTACTCCCTCTTATTCTCATTGCTTTTTCCAATACTTCCAATACCTTATTGCCTTGGCTATAGCAGCCGATAGTATGGTGTTTTCTTCCATGAATCAACTCGACCAAGCCACATCTAGATCCAACTAGTGCCATTTTGTAGGCTGCATAAACATTGGCATTTAATAAACAGTATTTTTGCATAGAAGCTGCTTGGTATCCATTCATGAACAGCATCAAAGGCATGTGTGATATGTGCAGGTACAAAACTTTCATGCAAGATGACACGATTAAACTATGAAGACTGAAACGATAATAATGGCACACTTTGAGCATAGTATGTACTGGGAGCTCTTTGATTTCCATTTATGAACAATGTCAAAGGTGTGTGCAAACTGTTTTGCATGAAAACTTCCATGCAAGATGATAACGAATAAACTATAAAGAGTGGAATGATGTACGTCACCATTGCCAGTTCTTTTTGTGCTTAACATCACTTAACATCTGTGACTTTGCTCTAAATTTTTTCTGTTTATTGGAATGTTGTCACATGTACCTGCAATTGATTATTACATTTCATAATACGAATTCTGTTCAACTTAATAAATTCTAAATAAAAAACTTGCAAAACAAATTAGTACAATATTACTAACCCCTACTTTGTGCGGATGCTGCATATGGTAGAGAATAAGAATGCAAAGGTTTACTGATTATGTAACTTTAGTTTTAATTATTTCGAAAAATTATGAATCGGATAATTTATTTGGTTTTGTCTTTCTAAAGTTGTTTTAAACAATAAAAATATAACAATACTGATATGATACAATGAAAATATAAGAATACTGATATGATACAAGTATGTTAAAATTATTTTAATAATTATGATGTAAGTAATAAATTTAATAAGTAATTTTTAATTATAAAAGGATTAATTTTTTCTTTATAATTGTTTAGGTTTGCAGTAAATGTAAATGTTTGTGTATAAATTAGTTTAGGTTTAAAAATTATAATTAAGAATAATATATAAAATAATTACAACATTGATTTTAGAAAACAAGTGTTATGTGAAAAAATACTTGTCTTATTAATCAAATAATACATGTAATTAGTGAAATTTTGGGAATATACTTTGGCTATGGTCTAAAAATGTGTTTTTCCTATTAATGAAATGCTTATGCTCTTCTTTAACATTTGGGGGTAGGTTATATTTAAGAATATCTTTAAAGTGTTTTCAGTTTCTTGCAATGATAAGTGATCTCCTAGATCAAACCTTACAAATATGTAGAATATTCAAAGATAGTAGGCAAGAATTCTAGAATGATGTATGTAGATTTGTTACTCTTTTTAGTTCAACAAATCCAAATATTTCTCTATTGATTCCATTAATGCTACAAGATGAGAGAGGACGCAAGAGATGTGATAATGAACAATTGAATGCTAATTCATGTATTTAAATGTACTAGCACATAGAATCAAAATTTTCCAAACATGTACTAATCAACTCAAGGAAAGAAAATAAAAGGGATCAATAGTAAAAATTTAAAATTGAATTTAAAAATATAAGGTCAATTGATAATAATGGGGAAGACCCTATGATTATAGAAATGATAGGCTAGGTTGACAAAGGGTTAAAACCAAGTGAATCAGTTCTATATCTAAGCAAGTATATAGATAAATGTAATAATTCCTTAATGCTCAAATAAGATAAATATATTGAAGTGTGTGGGTAAAAGTAAAAAATTGTTATCACATTTTTGGCTAACTAAATAATTTCTACCTTAAGTTTTTTAACTAGAAACTTGTTTTTGATAAAAGGGGTAAAACAGGTTTTACAGGGACCTGAAACCACAACATTTACAAAACATAAAAGAGGACACAAGAGTCCAACCAAAAAGAACAACTGCCCAAGAAAAGATCAATAGCAACCAAATGAAAAAGATCAGAAAGGTCAAACCAAAAGGAACAACAAAGTAAGCACCAAAAACCCCAGCCATTAATTCAGAGTCTTGAGGACAGACTTCGTCTTTGCCTCCAGATTCTGCATATCATTGACTCCCTTTTTAAAAATTTGAATCATCTTCAAAGTAGGGGGGACCTTGCGCTTCAGATTGGCTTTGGTTCTTTTGGAAATGCCCGCATCCATATCCTGGATTTTATCCTTTGTTTCCTCTAGATCCACCACCAGAGGTCCCTGCTGGGCTTTATCAAGATTTTTAGTCATCACATTAATAATAATGGCATTGTGTCTTGCCATTCGGTTGTTTTGCTCAACAACGGTTTTAATGGTATTCCTTATGTTCTCAACCTTGGAGTCTATATTTCTGTTACTATGATCCACATCTTTCTTTTCAATCTCTACCATCTTAGCACCCAACTCTTCAATCTTGCTTTGAAGGGTCCAATTTTTAATTTTCAACTCATTAATTTCAATGAAAGTCCATTCCAAGAGTTTGAAGTGGGACACAGAGTTGGTTTTGGCAAGGTTCAGAACATCAAGATAGGGCTCTTTTCTAGTATTATGACAAGTTTTCTTAGGGTTAGGAATAACAGGGGAGTCATCATTAGCATGTTTATCCGGCAGAGGTTCAGCACAAGGTTCAGTTTTGTTGGCATCAAACTCCTCTGACTCAGAGGATTCTTCAGAGTAGGAAACAAGGCTTTTGGCCTGGGGTGTCTAATCAATAGAGTTGTTCTTAAGGGAGGGGCTATAAGACTCAAGCTCAACACAGGATTTACCAGAAGGGAAGTAGGGTTTTTCTTCCCAGAAGGGACAACATGCAAACTTAGGAATTTTCTAGCCGGACTAGAGTTAGGTAGATACTTTGAGCCACTGGGCTTAGTTTCATCACTCTCAGAATCAGGGAGAGTATCCAGGATAGCAGGGGCAGACATATTTTGGAAATATTCAACAATCAACCTTATTAACCCAGTGTGCAAGATGGGGAATCTTTTAGTGTTTCTCTTATTATCCTCCAAGCTTTTCTTGAAGGAACAACAAAGATAATAGGGGAGAGAGACCCTAACCTTGTATCAGAAGTGGTTGAGAAGAGAAAAGTGGTAGCCATAGATTCTAGTGAAATGCCTGTCCACCGTAATGTACTCCATGATGACCCACAAAACCTTTCTCCAAATGGCCTTTATGGTGTCTGTATCAAAGTAGCTATTTGCAATTTTAACCAGACTTAGCCTTTCTTTGTCCTTTTTAGGAAATCTAATCACAACTTCATCAGAAAAAGCCTTGTCCCTAAAGAACTTCTTCCCTTCAGTAGATAATCTCGTAACATCAACAATAACATTTTCGCTGAGCTCCACATTCCTACCAAACAGGTTCAAGTTTCCGTTATTCCAATTTTTGACAAAGAGGTCTGTAGCCTCCTAGTTAGAGCCATGGAACTTCTCCAGGAAAGGAAGAAACCCTCCGCTTTTAACCTTACTCCAAGCCTTGGCATTTTTCATGTGTGTTTCATAGCTATCTAGCTCAATTCGCTTTCTGTCTCCTCCCATTTTTGCCGACACAATGGGGAAGACCTAGTCAAAAGCTTTACTAAAATTGGCCCTACCAAATCTAAGAACCCACAAAGCATGCAGAACTTTCTTGCAGGTTAAGCCATTAGGCTCAGTCCCATGCACTCTAATGATTGTGATGTGAAGGATCCAACTTGTCCACATTAAAGGGATAACACGTAGCTTTTCCATGTGATTTGTCATAATTTAATAAGGCAAATACATTAGAGTTTAGATCACTAATATTAAGTCATGTGCACACACCTTTACTCCTAACTCCTTCATTAGCAAAAAAATCCGCAAAAGCATTGGCTTCCTTGTAAGCATGTGATATTTTGACTTTATCAAAATTTTCCAAATTCAATATGGCTTCCTCAATCCTTGATTTAATGGTCCATGAGGGGGAGACTTACCACCGAGGCATTCTATTATGTTTTTGGAATCTCCTTCAAGCCAAAGATTTTTAATGTTAAGACTTTGGGCTAAATTTATGATGTGAAAAGCTCCACTAGCCTCCGCCAGATGATTAGTTTGGTAACCAAGCGGAGAGGCAATCACACCAATGAAATTGCCAAAGGAATCTCTTATAACTCCACCACATCCCGCCGCCCCCATATTACCCTTAGCCGCATCATCAAAGTTAGTTTTGATCCAACCGTTTGGCGGAAAAGACCAGCAAACACCTTCTCTGTCCTTCTTGACCTTCATAGTGGTTCTAGACAATTCTAGACTTATGTTCCAATCCTTAGCAACAATTAGGTCATAGATAAAATGCTCCACTTTCATGGGCATGCTGTCCTTCTGAACCAAGGCATTGAAATTTTCTTTCAAGAATCTGACAATTTTATCAAAGAAAATATCCACAGAGGCTTCTTTATCCCTATAAATTCTATTGTTGCATTCTTTCCAGAGGCCCCAAGCAACATGAGGGAAGGATAAATCCCAAAAAATCCTAAGTAGAGGGTTTCTTGTTGGGGCTTTCCATTGAGTGAAGAAGTCTTCAATGGACAAAGGGAAAACCCAAGGATGGTGCCATAACCTAATAATTTTTTCCCAGATAGATGCAGCAAATGAGCAATGCAAGAATAAATGATGCACATATTCAACCTCCATCTTACAAAGAAAGCATCTATTAGGAATTTGGAATCCGCGTTTACACAGGTTACCAATCGTGAGCACCTTGTTTTGGAGAAGGATACAAAAGAAGATAATAATTTTAGGTATCAAATGTTTGAACCAAGCTTTAGACCAAAAAGGAGGATGGTCCAGAGATGAAGTAATCCTAGCAAAAGTAGAGGATATAGAAAAATTACTAGAGGGTTCATCTATCCAAACCGCACGATCATCTAGCTGCTCAGAACTAAGTCTAACTGCCAGCAGAGAAGACTGGATAGGAGCCAAAGCTTGACTAACACTGCACAAGTCCACCCAATTACCATTCACTCTATAATCTTTCACATAGGTTCCAAACCGTACCTTACAAATTTTTTTCCATTCACTGAAGGAGTTGATATTTATAATGGGCTCCTTAAAAAGCCATCTGTCCTCCCAAAATCAAGTATAATAACCATCATCCACAATCTTTTTTCCATTGATTATATTATTCCAGCATGTAGACCCTCTGGGAAGAAGGTGGGGCTCCTTCATAATAATGGTATAGCTTCAACTAACTGATCCTGCTCATTTTGGTTTATTTCATCACTTGCCGAGAGAAGATGTTTAAAGAAGGAGCTCACCTGCTTTCTAATATCCTCCTCCTCCTCATACCTAGTTCCATTCACTTCTATTTGAGATATTCTATTTACAGCTCTATGTTTTGATGCTGATAGATGGAAGTACCTATTGTTTCTGTCTTCTGCTGATAACCAAAGAGCTCTAGATCTTTGTCTCCAGAACTCCTCCTCCTTTCCAATTATGTCATACATCTTCATAAGGAGCTCATTCTCTTTTTCCTTATTTTCATTCAAATAACCCTCCTTCTGTATTTTAAATTGAACTTCTCCCAAGTCCATCTATAGATTAGACTTAATCCTAAAGATGTTCCCAAAAGATTCCTTTTTCCATTTTTTTAAATTACATTTCACTTCCCTTAACTTTTTTGCTACTATGAACATAGCAGTTCCTTGAATTCTTATATTCCACCATTTCCTTATTTCCTCTTTAAGAGCAGGATGAGAGATCCACATTTTTTTCAAATCTGAAAGGAATGTTCCTCTTTTTTATTGGATCCGCAGTGAAACTGATAGGAAAATGATCAGAACCAATTCTCGTAAGAGCTTTAAGGGAGTAGTAATAATCAAAATACCAATGACTAGAGATTAAAGATCTATCTAATCTAACCTATATGAGATCCAACCCCTTTCTACGATTAGACTAGGTAAAGGAAGCTCCATGTAGATCCAGATTAATCAGCCCTTGATTATCAATGAAATTCTGAAGATCCTCTTTACTCTCCAAATTGATATGGGATCCCCCAAATTTTTCTTCGTTCATTAAGGGTGTGTTAAAATCCCCCATAACAATCCATGTTTCTCTATCAAAAATCCTCCTAAAGGCAACTAATTCCAACCAAAAATATTTTCTCATTCCTTTTCCATTAGGAGCATATATATTCACTTGAATCTAGCTAAAGTTATCTCTTATATGTGTAAATCTAGTGGCTATATGATTCGTACCTTCCAAGATCAGGTCACCTTTGATCGTGTGGCTATTCCAAAAATTTGCAATGCCACCAGAAGTGCCATTCGAATTATTAGCCTAGTTACTGTAATATTGGAAAAGTTTCATCTTTTCAATTTTCTCCTTTGACATTTTAGTTTCCTACATTAAAAGAATATCTAGCTTGTGATCTCTAACGAAATTGCGAAGAACATCCTGCTTGTGCAGGCTATTGAGTCCCTTGATATTCCAGGACACAATCTTCATTAAATACTAGGGGTGTTAAGACATTTCAGGATGGTTTTCTAAGATCCATCCGCAATATCCTAAAAACTATTTAGCTCTCTTTTCTTTTTTGAAGACTTTTTACCTCTTGAGTTCTTTACTGCTCCACAATCTACCTTGACTCTTGATCTAGTAGAAATGCCACTTGGGGTCTTCCATTGTTTGTTTTTTTCTATCTTCTTCTTTGATATATTCTCCTCTTTATCAGTCTCTTCTTGGCTATCCGTCTCTCTACTAGACTTCCAGTCCTTATCAGTTGTTATTCTTTTTTCCCAAGGTAAAGTGTCCATGTTACCATTCTCTTGATAAGACAAGACATTACTGGAAAGATCTACTATGTGATCCAGATTTTCAAGGGAATCCTTAAACCTATCTGTGGAGTTGGGATCCATCAGGTACACTACTCCCTAAGGGGGAAGATTATCAGAAGATGGGGAGGGAAGAGGAATATTCAAAACTAAGGACAAGCCCTCACTAGGAATATCCTCCAAACTCAAGATCTCTTCGTTTCTATTAGAAGGGACTGTCCTTTGGGATAAGGAAGTAGAAAGGTTCCGATCTCCTTCTCCAACTAAGGTATCCTCATCGGAATCCCTTTCCTTAGATGAAGACATTTTAACAAGATTCATGTAATGAGGATCATTAGGGATCTCACTTTTAGATTTTATGACCACTTCAATCTCTAGAGAGATACTCTGAATATTGGACTCTTTGTTTTCTAGTTCCTACTCTTTATTTTCCTTCCTTTCTTCTCTTGAATCATTCTTTTTTTTCCATGCCTTTTTTCCAGGTTCTGCTGGTTTTTCTTTCTCTGAAGTGGCATTTAGAGGGCATTTTGTTGCCTAGTGACTAGATTTCCTACACTTGAAACAAGCAAACGGGATGGTTTCAAACTCTATATTCTGTACCCAAGAACCCAGTTTAGATTGGATCTCAATCAAAGATGGTAGATCTGCTTCCTGAGAGACTCCCACACATATCCTTGCAAAAACCAATCTCTTTCTAGCAGTTGTCATTGTGTCAATCGAAAGGAGCTCACCAAAGGAGCTTGCAATACCATGAAAGATGTCTTCACTCCAGTACTCCAGGGGTAGGCTTGGAAGTCTAACCCAAACTGGGACATTCTCAAAGATGGAGTTCGATAGATCCAAGTTGGAGGACCACTTCTTTAGAGCCAAGGAAGATTTCCCTATCACCTAAGGACCTCCACTTCTAACAGCCGTGATGTCCTCTCTACAAGTAAATTAAAATGCAAAAAAACCCTTTGGAAGAGCAGCAACTAAGAATTTCTTGCTAGTTCTCCATTTATTTTTAACAAACGCCCTGACCACTTCAATATTTGGTCTAGAGCCCATGAACTTCCCAACCCGAGTTCATTCCATTAAGGCTATATTATGGTCAATGAGTAGATCTGGAATAGAAATAGCAAACTTACCTCTAACTGGGGATGAGATATTTTGTACTAGAGGGAAAGATGATTTTCCATTAGGTTTTACCCCAAATAGAGAGGTCCAGGGTTTGCGATTGCCTCCAATGCCGCCTGTGGTCCCCACTCCCCCTTTAGCTTTCTCATTTTTACCGGTGGAGGATGCAGTAGGGTTAATCTTTGGATTATCCTTTCCCCCAGGTTCCACTTGTATTTTGTTTTTGGAGTCCACATCATCCTGGTCATCCTTACCTTGCTTCTGACTTGACTCCAACTCCTAGTTCGACTGTAGATTTTTTAATCTTGCTCCATTTCCTTTTCCATTGCTTTGAATTTTGAAATCCCTTTTCTCCCGCCCGTGTCGCGCTTTCGTGATCCACCATTTTATTAATGTAGCATTGCTTAGTTTTGATTGAATTGGAAGTTTTATTAAACATGCCTAATGGCATATTAATAGAAATTTGAAGGCTAGTATACTTTTACATTTAAGTTTAGATGCATTTAAATATAGGGGTGTTGGTGATAAAATTCTGTTATTTTTTATCTTTTGGCACAAATATTGGAATACTATTGATGTATTTAAGGCTTGATTATAATATATTATTACAAAAAAAATAGAAGTGAAGAGTTATGGTTTCAAATTTTATAAGTACATAAGATACATTTTTTGTAATTGAAGAAATAAGGTTGGCACATTGTTTGGTGAGAAGCCAACAAAGTGAAAGATAACAAAAACCCCATACCAACAAAAGGGAAGTTGTACACAGTACTATTTGTTAAGTTATTTTGTTGATAAGAAGAAGGTGGGAATTTCTATGAGATACCAAGTAAATTTTTTGAAGAAACATAAATTGTTGTTACTTTTTTACATATGGAACCACCTCTTTTAAAGGAGAAGATCACATATTTTGATGAGCTTGAAGTTTGTAAAAAAGATACAAATTTGCGAAGAAACTTGAATGTGGTATAAGTTGTAGCTTTAGAAGAAATTTTATCTACCTCTATTATTGACATTTGAACAAAGAAAGCTAATTAAATTTTTTTATGAGTTATTCACAATATTTGATGAGGTTTGTGATATTTGTTGAAATATAATCTTGAAAAGATATGAAGTAAGTGGTAGATCATTTAAAATCATTGAAGATTGTGTTTCATTTTGGTTGCTAGAGTCTAAATGCTTCCGCTTTCTTTACTAATGATGTGTTACTCCTATAGGTTGTAAGACAACTTCATGTTTTGTGAGGGTATATATGATCCAAGTTTCCACTCATTTGAGTTACCAAAAAGGTGCATTTGATAGTGACAAACTTAAGTCTTTGTTGATTCTGTGAGGATGTTCTCAAAGGTATAAAGATTGGCCCTGTATACCTCTACATTTATAGCTATGGTTATGTGGATCATAAGATAAATTCATGGAGATATGTAGGTTTTATATCCCAAGTTTCATATCAATAATCTTTCTTCAAACAAATTTCATGATAGAGTATCAGACCATGTTGTTTAGAGACTAGTTTCATTATTTGTTGGCTTGTGTGAACGTGTTGCTGCATGAAGTTATGAAAGGGATGTATGAGAGTAATCCTGCACATCATAAAATGTTTTTTGATTCTCCATAAGTTTTTTTTGGTTTCTATGAAATAGGTTGTGGTCCAAAATGAATATTTTGCTAGGTTATGGATTTTCCTTAGTGACTAAGGTGTGTTGAGGGTGTGTGCCGCGTTCAAGTTTAAGTGGAGTTTAAGGAGTATTGGAAGGTGTTTATGGGTCATGTTGACTCATCTGGGAGAAGTCAAGTAATTCCTTATCATTCATGTGTACCTCTAATATTGTGATGGCCAAACATAATTTATGTTTAATGTTTTTGGTTATTTCTAACCTAGATTCATATGAAAGTCGAGTCTTTTGAGGATCATGGGGGTCCAAAAGGTGGTGATATGACAAAAAAATGGTTGATGACTTTTTTTATCTAAATTTGATGAAATGAAAAGGGTTTATTGAGAAAATTGTCATCTTTCCAAAAATATAAGATGTTCCTCATTTTTTTCTTCTCGCTTTATAGAAGTGACGAGACTTTGGACTAAAAAAACTTGGTGGAAATCACGAGGCTTTGGGGATGCATCAAAAGCCACTTAAAAGCCCTCGAAAAGCTTCTAAGGTGGGTCGCAAGAAAGACATTAATAAGGTTAAGTTGTTGGGTGAGACTCTGGTGGAATCTGGGTTGGTGAAAACCCTAGACTCTGATTACTCCCATTGCCAAAAATTATTTTTATTTCATGGAATGTGGGGTTTGAATAACACCCCTAGACAAAATGCTATTCATGAAATGATTGGTTGTCACTCTCTTGATATTGTCTTTATTCAAGAAACTAGGTTATTAGTGGATGGTATGCTGAATAGAGCCTCTAGTGTTTGGCCTCGTGGGTGCTGTTAGTGTGTGGGTGCTTTTGGTAGCTCTGGAGGTGTGGCTTGTTTGTGGGATCCAAGAAATGTTGTTCCTCTGTACTAGATCGCGAGTCACTCTTCTATCTCTATGATTGCTTCTAGTCTTGAATCTGGTGAATCTTGTCTTTTCACTAATGTCTATGCTCCCACTAATCTGATGGGTAAGTCCCAACTTTGGACTCATCTTAGTTATGTCGGCTCACTTTTTCCTTGGCATCCTTGGATTATGGCTGGAGATTTAATGTTGTTTCTTGTTTAGAGGAGAAGAGAGGGGGTATTTCCAAGCTAGACCCTGATGCTTTACTTCTTATAAACAACATGGCTAGTTTGAATCTTATTGATGTGAAACCTAATAATGACATCTTCAATTGGAATAATTGAAGGTGTGGTGATGCTGCTATTTCTGAGAGACTAGACAGGTTTCTTGTCTCCTATTTTTGGGTTGCGGATAGTTGGTCTACTAGCTCTGAGATTTTGGATTGGCGAGGTTCAAATCATTGGGAAATTAAAATTTCTATTGTTCATTTTAGAGCCCATAAAAATCCCTCTTTCAAGTTCCAACTCATGTGGCTACAAGATCCTTCTCTCCATGAATTGATGATTGATTGGTTGAGTATGGGGAAACCTTCTTTTGGTAGGCTATGTATAGCTTTGTCAAGAGATTGCAATTTGTGAAATATAGACTCAAAAAGTGGAATATACAGTGTTTTGGGAATCTTCACTAGAATAAGTTGTCAACTCAAGCTCATTTGGATTCTATCACTTGCCAGATTTGAGATCTTGGTCTCATAGTTGAGCTATGTAGGGAAGAGGCTAGGGCAACTAAGGTTCTTGATGAATGGGAGCTGAGGGAGGATATGTTTTGGAAGCAAAAGTCTCGTATTGATTGGCTTCAGGAGGGAGATAGAAATATTGCCTTCTTTCACCACTTTGTAGCTGCTAGGAGAAATGGTAATCTTATCACTTCTCTTGTTTCTTTTGAGGGAGTTCAAATTTCTTCTCAAATTGACTTTTCCTGGGAGGTTGCTCATTTCTTTTTCAGCTCTTTTTACTGAGGATTCTACCCTTGCGAGTGTTGAAGAAAATTCCATTTTGGCTTGTATTCCTTCTTTGGTGTCTCATGAGATGAACGAGGATCTTTTACGACCCATCTCCTTGTAGGAACTAGATACTATTGTGTTTCAAATGAAAAAAGGTAAAGCCCCTGGCCCTGATGGTTTTCCTATTGAATTTTATCAAGTCTTTTGGGATATTATCAAGGAGGATCTCTTGGAGGTTGTTCAAGAGTCTCAGAGGAATAAATATATGTTGAAGGCCATGAACTCCACTTTTTTGGCTCTTATTTTGAAAAAGGAAGGGGCTTGTTCCTTTGACCAGTTTTGCCCCATTTCCCTTTGTAATTTGGTATATAAGATTGTTACTAAGCTGATTGTGGAAAGACTGAAGCCTTGGCTCAATTATTTGATTTCCAATGAGCAGGGGGATTTGTGGCAAGCATAATTTTTTTAGATGGGGTTGTTATTGCTACTGAGGCTATTCATTCTATGGAAGTCTTTAAGGAGAAGGTTATGTTTATCAAGCTTGATATGGAAAAATCCTATAATAGAGTCAAATGGGCCTTCTTATAGAAGGTTCTCTTAGCTTTTGGATTTGATAGAGAGTGGGTTGACTGGATCATGAGTTGTGTGACTTCTACTTCCTTTTTAGTGCTTATCAGTGGAGAACCTTAAACGTTATTTGGAGCCTCTAGGGGTCTTTGACAAGGAGACCCGTTGTCCCCTTATTTGTTCATCATTATGGCTGAGGGGCTGGGGAGGTTTATCACGTCCTATGTTTGTAATGGATTGATTTAGGGGTGGCGTTGGGGTAACATTTTTCCATCTCTATCTCATCTTCAATTTGTTGATGATACGACTTTAATGGGGGTGGCCAAAATAAATGAAGCTGTTAATTTCAGGAAGGATTTGGATACTTATTTGGCTGCCTCGGGTCAAAAGATTAATGATCACAAGTCCTCTATTTACTTTTTCAATACTCCTCGACTTATTCAAGCTAGGATTGCTCAAATTCTTTGATTTCAAATTGGCACTATCCCTCTGGTTTATCTAGGGATTCCCCTCACGGTGGGTCCTCAACCAAAAGAGATTTGGTAGGATGTGTTGGATAAATTTTGCATGAGGGTTAGTCATTGGAATTACAGGTGGCTGTCTTCGGCGGGTCGTGTGGTTCTGCTAAAATCTATGGTTTAGTCTCTTCCTATTTACCGATGTTTTGTGCAAGTGGCTCCTACTAGTTTTGTTAAGGAGTTTGATGCCCTCACTTGTTAGTTCCTTTGGTTAGGTAATCTTCTTAATTCTAAGTGGAGTTTGGTGAAGTGGGAATCCGTGTGTAGGCCTAAACAAGAGGGTGGTCTTGGTCTCAATTCTACTAGTTTGATGGGTCATGCTTTAGTTGTGAAGCTATACTAGTGCTAGTGTACTTGCCAGGATCAGGACTGGGCTAGAATTCTCAATCTTAAGTACCTTTATGGGGTGAACCTTGATGATGTTCCTTGATATTGTCTCCAGGGAAAATGGTCTATGATTTGGGATACTCTTAAAAAATGGGCTAAGTTGATTAAGGAGGGCTTGTTTTGGATCTGCAATAAGGGGTCTGAAGCCCTCTTTTAGTATGATTCCTGGGATGGTTATCCTTCTATTATTTCTATGTTTCCTCATTTACAACCTCTCTGTGATAGCTTGATGAAAGCATGTTGGTGCAAGGTGGAGGACTTCAAAACTATTCAATCATTGGGATAGGTGGATGTGTGGCATTGGAAGGATCCCCAAGAGTGGCCTCCAGGAGGTTCTGAGTTGGAGAGGCAGGAGCTTGCTAGCATTTTGGCTGGTAGAATGTGTAGTTCTCTTCGAGATAAGGAAATTTTGGCATGGGGTCCCAATCCAAAAGGTAAATTCTTGGTTGCCTCTGGATATATGGAGCTAGATAAGCAGGTGTATGGAAAATTTGGGGTTCCTTGGTGGAAGCAGGTTTGGAATAAATTTTCTTGGCCAAAGTGTAATTTATTTTTGTGGTTGGTTGTTCAAAATAGATGTCTTACTTGGGAAAATCTATGGAAAAGGAGCTTTTAGGGTCCATCCATCTGTGTTTTGTGCAATAATAATGAGTGTACTTCACACCTATTCTTTCAGTGCCCTTATGCTAGGCATATTTGGCATTCTTGGTGGGGAGTTTGGGGACAACCCCGTGTTGATGCCTCTTCTTTGATAGAGTTTTGGGAAAGCTTGGGAAGACCCCCTGCTAAGACGACTTTTTTTCAAATTGCTTGGATTATTGGTCCTACCCTTATTATTTGGCACCTTTGGCTTGAGAGAAATAGGAGGATTTTTCAAGATGTGAAGCAGGTAGGGGATCTTTTATGGAGGAAGATCTTTAGCAAGATCTAGGAGACTATTGTAGCTAAGTGTGATATGTCAGTGACTGTGGATCCAAGTGATCTGTCCTATGTGAGGAAGCTTCATTTGGAGGGCAGTGGTTCTAGTTTCTCTACTGGTAATTGCCCTCGATAGGTCAAGAAGATGGTGCATTGGGAGGGTAGATGGCGACCACCCCCTCAAGGAGTTTTGAAAAATACCGATGGATCTTCTAGGGGGAATCCTGGGCATGCTGGGATTGGTGGTATTGGCAGAGATAGTAATGGAGGTGAAGTATTTTTCTTCTCTATTTATAAGGGTCACCATTCTAATAATTTCATCGAGGCTCTAGCTATTTTCATGCTATTGAAAGAGGTTGTTCTTTGGGATGGAAGAGGATTATTTGTGAATCTGATTCACAGATTGTATTTGATATCCTAAACGAGCAGATATTTGATGGTGTTAATTGGAAACTGGCTATGGTGATCAAATAGATTATGAATCTATGCAACTCTTTAGAATTTGTTTCCTTCTGTCATATTCTGAGGGAATGGAATAGAGTGGCTGATCTTCTGGTGAAGTGGGCTTTTGAGCATGTGGACAGGTGGAATGTTGATGACTGGGGACTTTTATCCTCATAATTCTTTGTGTCCCTAAAAAATATGATCATGGAAGACCTTCATATGTAATTGGTTCCTTGGTTAGTTTCCTTTGGGGACTTTTGTTGTGAGGTTGGTTGGTTGTTTTTATGGGATTTTGCTTGTTGATTTGTAATACTTATTTGATTCAATAAATTTTTACCCCCTTTTTTATAAAAAAAAGGGAGAACCTCTCAAAATTTCCCATTTTATTAAGATGTATGGTCTCCTAATTGAATTTTGGAAGGATGAGATATTTTAACAAATTTGCAATTATATGGGGGAGTTTATGTATATGGAAGAGTCTCTTAAGTACAATTTTTTTTAGTTCCTACCATGAAACTATAATGGAGGGGTTAGTTTTTAACTAGCAATTAAACTAGTTTTCCCTAGTGAATCAAAAAGTAATGAAGGGTTTCCCTAATTTAGATTGTAAAGGTTGGGGATGGAAAGATGCTCGCAAGTTAAGTGAGGAGAAATTTGGTAGCATTTTATTGGCCGATATTTATGACTACAGAGTGTGTTCAAAGCATTATTGTTTCACAAGGCAAGAAATGGTAGGAGTTGTGAAGTTAGAGGTAATGTTGGTCAATAGTGTAGAAGCATGGTGAGTTTTATGAGCTACAATATAGTTTTAAAGTTAATTACAATTTAGTGTTTTTATTTAGCTATTTTCACATTCATCTGTAAAGTTGTAATGTCTATTGGAGCTTGTGCTTCTAACCATCCTTGTAGATAAGACAATTGGAACCGACATGCAGGAAGGACATTTGTTAGGAAAATGGAATCTCAGGAAAGACATGGACATGTGAATAAGGAGAATTACCTAGAAGGGGAAGTTAGAACAAAAATATGTTGGTGACACATCGATTTCAGGTGTTTTATTAGCATGGCATAATAAAGTTGATAAATTTGGTCTACATGTGTAGTTGATGCTATGAAATCCACATTTTGTGGGTGGGTTAGGCTTTTCTGACTTAATTTTTGGTGGAGAAGTTAGATTTTACTTCATCTGATCCATAAAGGTCAGTTTGATAATAAATTTCCCAGTGTGCAATGATAAGGTGAAATACTGCTAAGTGTATTTGAGTAATGTTCAATTGGATAAGTTGCAGTTCATAATTTATTTGGCATATAGATAGAATTTGCGGTTTGCAAAATTTGGTGTGTCTATTGTGTCTTCACACCTTGTATATTTTCATGTGGCAAGTGAAAATCATGTGGGTCAAAGAAGCTCAAGTGGACATTTTGTGAAAGCTTACTTTTAAACTGCACTCAACAAGTCAGATAGGTCCAAGTGTTCTGATTCATGTTCATTTGTAGATGGAAAAGGTTCAAGTGCATGCTTGTGAGTAGATAGGACCAACTACAATTTTGTGGGTTGGATAGGTCAAAGTGCACAATTGTGGGTGATACAGGTTCAAGTGCATCTTTGAGGGTCGTTGGACCCATTTGATACATTCATAACTATTTTTCGCATATCCATATGGATTAAGAAGTTCCACATATAAGTTTCAATGTCATGATACATTATGTGAGCATTTTTTGTCCAAGTAGCACAAGAACAAGAGTGTAATGCAATTAGTGGAGTTTCATGTCCTTGTTGCATGTTAGCATATTATGGATTTTTGTGTGGCAAGTGAACATCATGCAGGTTACACAACCTCAAGTGGACCTTTGGTTGAAGTGAATCTTGTGGGATGACTAGGTCAAAGTACATGTTTTTGGTGTCATGCCCATAATTATCACTACTTAAACACAACACAAAAATAAAAAAAATTCAAACTAACTCAACATAATCAAGGTATATTTAGAAAAATAACATCCTCAATGCATGTAATGACATCAATTTTTTGATGCCATCTTATGCACACATACGTGTGTTGCCAAAAAATGTATAGTTGACATTTTTATGCTCACTTGAGTCTTTCTAATGGACTTTGGCTTGATTTTTCTTGGGTATAATGTTGTAATGTGGTCAAAACATTCACATTAGGGCTTAAACATTCAAATTATGATGTCTTGTGAAGGTGTTGTGAAGTGTTGTAAAGCATTTCTACACTTTTCTAGACTCTATTCATTACAATTCACCTAAAAATCACCTTTTCATCACTTATTAAGTCCTATTTTGAAGTGTTGGAAAGTCTTGTAACAAGATCACACTTTTCTAGGCTTAATTTCACTAATTCAACCCTTTCTCATGTCTAAATGACCCCTTAATACACTTTCCGACCATTTTCAAGTGTGTTGTTAAGGATATTCCCGTTGGAAAATTTTTAATGCCCCGAAATTCCCGACACCCACTTAATTTGCTTAAGTGGGACTAAGTCGCCAATAGGGGCGACTTAGTCCTTTTTGGCATAAAACTCAAAATAATTTTAAATTTCTAGTAGGATTTTGTCCTCTAACCCTTGAGGTCAGCTTGTGATGTGTTACTTTTAGGAAATATTAGTAAAATCATGTATAAATAAGGGTTTTTCACCTCATTGTACATCTCCTACAATTATCTATCTCCAAATCACATTCAATCTCTTGCACTCATTAAGCATTCAAGCAAATCAAGCATTATCAAGTCAAGCTATTGGAGCTCTTCATTACACATCTTCATATTTTGAGCATCAATGGTGTGGTAAGTTTATGACATTTGCATTTACATGTTATCTATTTATCACTCTCTTTTCATCTCTTTTCATCTCATTTCATTATTTAGGGTTTTATTACCAAAGTGGGGTTTGACCAAGGCAAACCCCTATTCTCTAACACTCAACCATTTTTTCCCTTTTGCATGTGACTTTTGTATGCAGATTTGTCAAGCAATAGGTGTTGAAAAGTGATCAAAAAGTGCACAAAGTCAATCAAGTCAAGACAATCCTAATTCAAGCTTGGAGAGACTTTCTACCCCATTTTCTACAGAATCAAGTACGGGCACTTGTCAGAAAAAGGAAGTGCAGACTTGAGACTACAAGATTCAGTCTTGAATTTCCCAAAATCTGCAGGAGGACTAAGTCGCCACTAGTGGCGAATTAGTCCTGCTTTCAGGCTTGAAAATTGATTTTGACATTTTTGGATACCCATTTGGTAGATTCCCATTCCGACAAAGTTTCTCGAAACTGGGACCAAGTCGCCCAGACTGGCACATGTGTCCTAGTTAACATTTCAGTCAATTTTTTAGGATTCAAGAATCTTCCAACATCAAACTTCTTATTCCAGGTGCCCCTCTTCCATTCTGTTATGTTATTTCATCATTTAGTTGCATTCTTAGGCATTTATGCATATCACATTGTGTTGTCTAACACTTTACATTTTCATAGTTTTGCATCATTAAATCACTTCAATTTCAAATCAAAGCTTTAGAGCATATTAATTAGGCATAATACATCTCATTAACATTAGTCTTGAGTGTTAACCCTTGCATTTTGGTCCCCCATCCAATCACCTTTCTCCTTTTAGGTGAAAAACCCTAGGAGGAGCAAAGTATTGTGAGGGGTCAAACCAAAATCACCGTTTACAATACGTAAGGCGAGGGAGAAATGAGTACAACTTAGTCTAAGAAAATATCACTCCAATAGAAACCTAATCTAATCAAGACCTATAAAAGGAAAAACAACTCTATGTGAAACAATCTCATTTTAATGACAATTGATTCAAAAATGGCTAACTACAATAGTAAATTGTGAGGAAGTAATGAATTTAATAGTAATTATGCTTTTAATTTGATATAATTTCGATAACCTTACAAAGTTAATCTTTAATGATAATCATTTCAATACACTAAAAGTTAAATTAAAACAAGAATTTTTGCTAATCAAAACAGTCTAGTAATTATGAAGTTACTATGAATTAGATATGTAACTAAAATAATAAATCTCATTTAATAAACCATTTTAAATTCGTGTGAAAAATTTCCAAGAAACTAAGTGTATATCTAAGATTCTATTATCTAGATTGGAACTTTATGAAAAGAGTGATATGTTCTTAACAAAATTTTTCTAACAATAGTTGACTTAAGAAAATTTAATCGAGACTCATACATCCATTGAAATTTAAACATAAGATCATTATCACTACTTTAAAATTTTCAGCAATAATTAAGTATTGTTATAGTCAATTATAATTATTGGATTTCAATATTGGTTGCTATTAACCAAATTATCAAAGAGGGAAAAAAGTTCAATAATCTCTACTTCTATTTAATCTTAACTTGGGAAAAAAATTTAACATTATATCAAAATTTGAAGATTAATAAATCCAAAGTTTACCAAGGAAATAAAAAAGTATTAAAATCTCTCAAGTTACTTGAGAGTCATGCTTGTCTTATTTACTTCAAAAAATTTCCAATGCATCTTTAGTTTGCTATAACTATACATTAAATTAAATCTCACTATAGAAATGGATTCTTAACTCTACAATTAATTAAAAATAGTTTATAATTTAATGTATGATTTTACAAGAACTAATTGTTGAATGCACAAGATAATTGAGAGGGGGGGTGAATCCATTGCACCTTAAAACTTCAAAATCATCATACACATTCATATCCACATTAATACAATTAACCCTTAATCTGTTGTAATGATTTATCATGAAAGATAAATAACAAAAATTGAAACAAATCAACACATGCACAAGAGAACACAAAATTTACATGGAAAACCCAAGCCGAGAAAAACCATGATGAAGATTAGCTCACAATATAAAGTAATATCAACACTGAATATAATAGGGCTCAATGCCGAAGGCTCATTGCCATAATAGAAAAGAAGATAGAGAAGAATGTTACACAAAGAAATTCATCTCAATACAACAGAGAAATCCACCACAATATCATCAACAACTTCATAGCATGACTGAAGAATTGCATACACCTTCTGCTCATTACATCCAACAATCTAACACATGAAAGCTCACACTACACTCCCCAAATTTGCACTCTAACACTTTGTGATTCACATCATTCACATCTCTCTTATCTATCTCTTCATCCCTCAACAAGTCAACTCATATTTATATCATCCTCAACCTTAAAACCATTCTACAAGGTCAGCTATGCACATCAAATGTGCAAATTCAAATTAGGTCATCACCAAAACACTTCTATGGTGAATAGAAGTGAAGGTGGACCACACAATTCCTTGTTTGGGACCTAAAATTATAACACCACACTACAATACACTTCTACAAACAATAAATATCCCCCACAATTAGTGTAAACACCAAGGTCGATCGTTACCCATGCAAACACCATTAAAATTTTAAGTACACACTTCCTTTGATTCAACAACTTGTAGACAACAAATGTCACCTGAACATAACTTGGAATATTCCAAAAATACCTTGAAATCCAACAAACTCCTTTGCAACAAATTCCACTTGAAGAATGTACACATCCAGTACACTCAAATAACTTTGTCATACATTATGACTCAAGAAACTGACTTCTGAAGCACCAAACCACAAACCACTTCGACTGAAGAAAGATACTAACACCATCAACACACCTTCAGATCCTCAAGTCCTGAAACCATATTGCAGTGACACACAAAGCAAATACATTTCTCCCAAACACCTCTACAATGCATAATTCACACACTAGTGAACACAACTTCTTCTACACAACAATCTAGCACACCAAATTCTTAATAAAATTCCCCTGAACACATCTGATCAACATATCCAAAGTGCACAAGCAGATCTTCAACCTAGAAGAAATGCATAGCAACACCAAAGCACTACACTGCAACACACTATTTCCTCTTTTTATCAAATTTTCTCAAAAACACTTGACAACCAAGCATCATAGACACATCCTCATTACCTTCAGTATTTCTCCATGACCACCAAGGCAACTACATTGTAACAACTCAACTGGATATATGCATAGAAATAAGCTTATCAAAGAAACACTAGAGGTTGACATTAGTAGCTTACTAATGACAACATAATGCAACTAACAAAGCATGGATAAAACCAACATACTCTTGCAACAATCTCCCCCAATAATGATCTTCTTCCTCCTCATACAGTTGACACCAATGACATCACCAATCTGCACATACTTGCAACAATCTCCCCCTTTGTCATTGATGGCAACATATGATGTGAAAAACCATCAAACAAACAACAACTCTACTCCATACCTATTTCCTTTTCTCTTTCTCATTACTCACTCCCCCTTATTCAACTATATTGTTCTCTCCCCCTTTCTCAACTAACAAGTGAACATTTTCACATGATTCTCTCTTCGTTAATTGTCTTCATTTTCACATGACTCTCTCCCCCTTTGACATCAATGGAAAAGGACAAAATATTTGTATCACTGATGTTTCCCCCTTTGACATCATTTATCTTTTTCACAACTACTCTGCAACTTTTTTTCCTTCAATGCTCAGTATACCCCCCTTAGGAACACACACCATACTATACCAATCAGTAGCTATTACACAATGACAACACTTACTCCCCTTGACTACAACAACCAACAATGTCACTACCTACTCCCCCTAAGAGGTAGCCACCAACATCATTCTAGACAAAGGAATGAATCTTGAAACCTATTATACTAATGCATCTCCTTATGCATCTAGTTCAAAGAAAGAGGGGAAATGACCCCCAAATTCTCTCAAAAATACTCAAATGTATCCTTAGGAAAATCCTTAGTGAATATATCAACAACCTGATCCTTTGTAGGCACATACTCATGCTTAACTTCATTTTCTACAACCTTCTCTCTCATAAAGTGATACAGGATTAAGATATGTTTTGTTCTTGACTGCATTACCAGATTCTTTGAAATATTGATTACACTTGTATTATCACAAAAGATAGAAATTGGTTCATCATATACCACCCTAATATCTTTCAATGTTTTCCTCATCCACAACACTTGTGTGCAACAAGATGTTGCTGCAATGTATTCTTCCTCTGTAGTAGATAGAGATACTGAATCTTGTTACTTACTTAGCCATGACACCAATCTACATCCAAGAAAGAATGCACCACCACTTGTACTTTTCTTGTCATCCACACAACCAACCCAATCTGCATCTGTGTAAGCACTCAGAGTAAAATTAGTATCCTTTGGATACCACAAACCATGATCCAAAATTCCCTTCAAGTATTTGAATATCCTCTTCATTGCTGCAACATGTGACTCTCTAGGATCTTCTTGAAATCTAGCCACAAGACAAACTGCATGCATGATATCCTGTCTAGTAGTATTTAGATATAGTAGTCCACCAATCATTGATATATACTTGCTTTGATCACCCTTAGGAGATTCATCATTCTTTCTCAACTTGCAACCAGTAAGCATAGGAGTACATACCAGTTTATAATCTTACATTCCAATTTTTTTCATTATTTCTTTAACATACTTTGATTTGATTGTGAAGTGCAAATACCTTTGTCTTTTTGATTTATTTGCAATCCAAGGAAGAAATTCATCTCTCCAAACATAGACATTTCAAACTCTTTCTGTATTTCTTCTGCAAACTTCTTGCACATATCTTCATTACATCCAAATATTAATTCATCAACACATACAACCACAATCAAGATTTGATATTTTTCAACTTTAAAGTAAAAATTACTATTTGCGGTACCTTTATTGAATCCTTGCTATATCAAATAATTATCCAACCTTGCATACCGAGCTCTAGGAGCTTGCTTCAATCCATACAATTCCTTCTTCAATATGTAGCCCATATCCAGTTTGTTTGATAACTAAAATCCTTCCGGTTGTTCTATGTATACCTCTTCTTCCAATTCTCCATTTAAGAAAGCAGATTTCACATACATTTGATAAACTTTGAAATCCTTTTGTGCTAAAAAGGCCAAAAAAATCTCGATAGCTTCCATTCTTTCCACTAGAGAAAATATCTCTTCAAAATCTATTCCTTCAACTTGTGAGTAGCCTTTACACACAATCCTTGCCTTGTTCCTTACTACTTTTCCACTCTAATTTAGTTTGTTTCTGAATACCCACTTAGTTCCAATCACATTTTTGTTTGTAGGTCTTGGGACAAGTTCCCAAGTCTGATTTTTTTCAATTTGCAATAGTTCTTTCACAACCTTGATCCAACATTCATCTTTGCATGCCTTAATTATTGTTTTAGGTTCAACTTCAGAAAGGAAACATAGATTTACTTGTTTTTTAGCAAGTTTTCTTCTTGTTAGTACACCTTTTTTCTTATCTCCAATGATTTGATCTTCAAAATAATCTTTTACACATACTTAGGAGTTCTAGGAGTCCTTTTTAGAGCTTCTTCCTCTTCAATCTACACTTCTCTTTCTTCAAATTTTTCTTCTTCTCTACAAGAAGACTCATCTAGTTCATATCCATCTATCATCATTGAATTCTTCTGTAAATCTTCATCAACCTTGACACTTGCATTCTCAACAATCTTTCTCAATCTCTTGTTGTAGCATCAGTAGGATTTTCTTCTAGTATAATATCTAAGGAAGATACCTTCATCAGACCATGCATCAAACTTTCCTAAGTTGTCTTCATCTCTTTTGATATAACACTTTCTTCCAAACACTCTAAAGTACTTGACAGAAGGAATCCTTCCATACCATAACTCATATGGAGTCTTTATATTGTTTTCTCTTGCTTGAAATTTTTTAAGTATATAAATGACAATATAAATTTCTTCTCTCTAGTAGAATTCAAGTAGATTTTCCTCTTTCATCATTGTTCTTGCAGCTTATTGAACAATCTTATTCTTTCTTTCAACCACTCCATTTTGTTGAGGAGTCCTAGGGATAGACAAGTGCCTCTTTATCCCATGATTATCACAAAACATGTTAAACTCATTGGAGGTGAACTCTCCATCTCTTTCAGACCTCAAACATTTGATTTTCATATCCATTTCATTCTCAACCATCACTTTGAATTCTTTAAACCTATCTAGAGCCTCTAATTTTTTTTTGAGAAATGTAACCCATGTCATTCTAGAGTAATCATCAATTGATAGCATGGAATACCTGTCACCTTGAAGAATTCTTACTCTTTTAGGGTCACAAAGATTCGTATGTACCAATTCCAACAGTTTGGTGGTAGATTGTTCTTTGACTTTGAAGCTTCTTCTTGCTTTCTTTACAATTTGACATTCTTTACAAACAACATTGATAGGTTTTGTAATCTTTGGAAAATCTCTTACAACTTGAACTGAACTGATTCTTACTAAGTTATCAAAATTGATGTGACATATTCTTCTATGCCATAGCCAACTTTCATTAATATGAGTCATAAAGTAGTAAATATTAGCACCCTTGAGATGATAAACATTTCCATCTGTCCTTCTTCCAACATCAACCACAATTCTAGATCCTTTTTCGATCTCACATCCATCATCTTGAAACATAAGATTGCAACCGTCGATACACATTTGTCCAAAACTCAAGAGGTTATGTCTTAAACCCTTAACATAGTAAACATCATTATTATTATGCTTTCCATCAAAATTAATGGAACCTTTTCCACATATCTTAGCACATGTATCACCACCATATCTAACACATTCTCCATCATATTTTTCAAGTTTAACAAACTTATACTTGTCATCGGTCATATGATTAGAGAATCCACTATTAATGATCCAGTAGTTCTTCTCTTGTCTAGCATGAAAAGTAGATGCCAAAGTACCTTTAGTCTTATCCTTTGTCTCTTGAGGGATTTCCTTCGCACATCTCTTAGAGTTAGTAGAAATAGATTCATATTTTAAAGCCATGAACAAGCATTCATCATCATCATCTCCATAATCAGATTCATCATCAGAAATACTTGCATCTTCTCTAACATAATAATTTTTCTTGATCATCTTACCTTTGTTCTCCTTATTTTTGTTATTCAAAACTCTGTTTGGAAATATTGAAGCATAGTGACCTATATTTCTAGAAATAAATCATTTGAAAGGAAACTTGCCACTTTACTTACTAGTACCCTTCTTCATTCTCCTTGCAAATTTAGCTTCTATATCATCAAGATCCTCCTAATTTGATTCCTTGATCTCCTTTGATTTCCCAGCCTTAAAAGCAATCCGAGTTTTTGCACCACTATTTGTTCCAAACTCTATCAATTCAAAAATAGTTAAAGAGCCATACAACTGATCTCTGGTATATTAATTCAAATTTTCAAATTCTTCAATAGAAGACACTTTATGACTATAGGATTTAGGAAGAGTTTTGATAATTTTCTTTACCACTTCTAGTTCTTTGAGTTCACCACCAAGACCTCTGATGGAGCTGGCAACTTCATCTACCCTTTTCATATAGCTTCTAACATTTTTTTCTTCAAAAATCCTTAGGTTCTCAAACATGATCTTCAGTTTCTACATCTTAGCTTCTTTGACCTTATCATTTCCCTCATAAATTCTTTCTAACTTTTCCCAAATTTGTTTAGTAGTTTTCAAACTCATAACTTTCACCAATTCAAAATTTGCAAGACTATTTAAGAGAGAATACCTTGCTTTACCATTGCTTTCATAGGCTTTGATCTCATCAATAGTAGTTGGACCACTTTTTAGGTTCAGTATATCCAGTCTTAACAGTTTTCCAGACATCATATCCAAGATAAAACAAAAAGCCTTCCATCCTTTTCTTCTAGAATGCATAATCCATTCCATCAAATATAGGGATCTCTTTCTTGTGTGCCATCCTAGATCTAGCTCAAGTAGTTAAGCTTTCTTCCAAGGAACCTTGCTTTGATACCAATTGTTCAATGCACAAGACAACTGGGAGGGGGGGTGAATTAGTTGTACCTTAAAACTTCAAAACCCTCATACACATTCAGATCCACATTAATACAATTAACCCTTAATCTTTCGTAATGGTTTAGCATGAAAAAAAATAATAAAAAATGAAAAAATCAACACCATGCACAAGAGAACACCAGATTTACGTGGAAAAACCAAGATGGGAAAAACCATGGTGAGGATTAGCTCACAATATAAAGTAATATCAACATTGAATATAATAGGGCTCACTATTGGAGGACTCGCTTCCAGAATAGAAAATAAGATAGAGAAGAATGTTATAGAGAGAAATCTATCTCAATGCAATAGAGAAATCCACCACAACATCATCAACACCTTCGTAGCATGACTGAAGAATTGTAGACACATTTTGCTCACTGCATCCAATAATCTAACACATGAAATCTTGCACTGCACTTCCCAAAATTTCACTCTAACACTCTGTGATTCACATCATTCACATCTCTCTTATCTATCTCTTCATCCCTCAACAAGTCAACTCAGATTTATATCATCCTCAACCTTAAAACCATTCTCCAAGGTCAGCTATGTGTGCAAATTCAAATTAGGTCAACACCAAAACACTTCTATGGCAAATAGAAGTGAAGGTGGAGCACACCATTCCTTATTTGGGACCCATAAATATAACACCATGCTACAACATGCTTCTACAAACAATAAATATCCACCAAAATTAGTGTAAACACCAAGGTCGACCATTACCCATGTAAACACCATTAAAATTTTAAGTACACACTTCCTTTGATTCAACAACTCGCAAACAACAAATGTCACTTGAACATAACCTGGAATATTCCAAAACACCTTGAAGTACAAAAAAATTCTTTGCAACAACTTCCACCTAAAGAATGTACACATCCAGTACACTCAGATAAATTTTCCATACACTATGACTCAGGAAACCAACTTTCAAAGAACCAAACCACAAACCACTTCAACTGAAGAAAGATACTAACACCATAAACACACCTTTAGATCCACAAGTCTTGAAACCATATTTCAGTGACACGTAGAGCAAAGACATTTCTCCTAGACACCTCTACAATGCAAAGTTCACACATTGGTGAACACAACTTCTTTTGCACAGTGATCCAACACACCAAATTCTTAATACAATGCCTTTGGACACCTTTGATCAACATATCCAAAATGCACAGATAGATCTTCAACCTAGAAGAAATGCATCCAACAATACTGGAACACTACTCTGCAACCCAGAACAACATTGCAACACACTGTTTCCTCTTTTTATCAATTTTTCTCAAAATCACTTGAAAACAAAGCATCAGAGACACATCCTCATCACCTTCAGTATTTCCTCATCACCAACAAGCCAACTGCACCATAGCAACTCAACCATATATCCATAGAAAGAAGCTTATCAAAGCAACACTAGAGTTTGACATCAGTAGCTTACTAATGACAACACAATACAACTAATCAAAGCATGGATAACACCAACATACTCTTGCAACAATCTCCCCCAATAATGATATTCTTCCTCCTCATACAGTTGATGCCAATGACAACACAAGCTTGTTGACATCAATGACAACATCGATCTACTCATACTTGCAACACTAATTCTTAACTAAAAACTAACTTGTAACCAACCTATAGCCAATTGTTTTCCTTTATATTCCTCCCAATTTCTTTTAGTTGCCATTTGGAAAATATAATTGGGTTTTCATCCAACACTTTATGGTTTAATTGTTCCTCAAATATGTTATTTGAAAAACTCCATTGAAATAAATATTATGCTTATGAATTTATTGTAGGTTGCAAAATTTGTTTATTGCATGTTAAATAATTGTATTTGCAAGTTACTCTATTATCTCCAACCATTCCAAATTGATTATATTTATACACACACAAATAATGGTCCATTGTTGGTTTAACCCACAAGGAGGTGATGATACTTTATATGCATTGAGAGTTTAAATTTTAAAAATCAATATAGAAAGTTACAATTTATTTAAATTTTAATAAAATTTCATTGCCTTGCATGGGTGGTTTGCCCCATATGAGCCTGAATCCCCTCCCCATGGTCACAATGATATGGTTGCAACCATTGGTCATAGCCATAGGCCGGGCTGCGATTGAAGCCTCTCACAATACACAGTTTTAATATTTATTTAAAACAATAATTTAATGTTTAAAATTTAATTTATATTAAATAATTTTTAGAATATCAAATACTCATAGCTTAATGACATATTAAATAATCTTATTAATGATAATTTTATTATATATTTATAACTTGAGATATTTATTATATTTTTATTTACTAATATTTCTACAATTTAGTGTATATATAAATTTATATCTAAATCTAATTATATATACACATGTGTATATATATTTTAAAAAGATTATTTAATTTTAACCTTATTTCTAAATTGTAATCTTTGTATGGAATTTTCTACAAGCTTTATGTGAGGCCAAAATTGGAAAATAATGGTTTAAAAGACTAAATTTAAAACTATAATTTATTTAAAATGAAACTTTCTTTTTTGCTCATTTTTTTTTTCAAAAAAGGGTTTGTTCTAACCACCTCTTTTATCACACTAATTATTAAGAATATTTCCAACTTGTTCAAAAGGACTTCCATTTAATAGAGAAATAATATTAAACTTAAACTCTTTATTTTTTGAAATAAATAACCTATACATTTTTTTTATACAAGTAACAATAAAATATGAACAAATTTTCTTTTCTTGTTTTCACACAATTTCATAGCATAAAAATAATCATTTATGCAACAAATTTTTTTGTAGGAGTTTATGGTGAACTCCTCAATACCCCAAGATCACCTACAAGACAACAATAACTTCCACAAGAGAGAAATGGAAAAAGTATCATGCTATGATTATGGATGCAAGATTGCCACATTGAATATGATGTACATATGATTCCTTTCTTATAAGGGAAAGTTGTGAGATACGGTTAGACAAGATAATGACATGTGTCTTAATCTTGTATAATGAGATAACTACCTCAACAAATATTAAATGATCTAGGACACAAGCATTAAATGCCAAAATATATGATAAGATCTAGTGAAAACTAACACTATCTAGAAAGATTCCCTCCTAGGACCTAAGTGGATTTAACATGTAAATAGGACTTAGATAGGTAAAATACCTCTTTACACCAACACCTTTGTTAAGTGCAACTTAAGACTATGCAAATGACACAAAGATGGGTCCCAACTACGAGGACATGTTAGGTACCCATATACATATGCTATGGAATCTCTCACAAATGGAGAAAAGGAGAAAACCCAATGGGACAAAACTCCTCTCCAAAAAGGAGATAACAATAAGATGCTCTTAATGATGCATGAGAAGGAAAAAAAACTCATATGAGGAAAAAGACCCCTTGATAAGGGAAGAGAGACCATGAAACCTCCCCTTAATGTAGTGTCTCTTGAAAAAATGGTAGATGCCCAAAACTGAATGCTAAAGATGATTCAGTACCATTGAACAACATTTCAGTACCATTGAACAACGTTCGTCCTTGTGGGAAGAAACAAGACCAAGATGGTATGCAGGATGTCTTCCCATTTCTGAAAGGAAGATATGGGAAGAAGGATGATAGGTGATATCTTTGAAGAATGATCAAGTGTCTTTGTGTTGATGCTAAAAGGTGTCACCCTCCAAATAGGCATTCTAGGCCACACTACCAAAGAAGACAATCTAGAATCCCCTAGAAATGATTGTAGAACACAATCCAAAGAAAAAGATACCTCCTTCAAAAACAAAGAAGCCTCCATTAAATTTTGTCCAAAAGAATCCACACTCATGTCAAACTACAAAGGATGATCATGTAGAGAATGAACAAGAGGGTTAGAGTGTTCCCTCACAACAATTGAACAAGGAGCATCTCTATAAAAGAGAAGATGAATGTAATCAATAATGTCTCCCAAATTTGAAATGCGAGACTTACAAAAAAACCAACAATGTTTGTCAAGTACTCATCCCAAGTAGCCATCTTTGAAAGATGATGAATGGCCTGTTGCATTGGACCACAAGGAGCCGAAACTATGGAATCACAAGAATCTTCAAGTACAATAATAGATGAAGGAGATGAAACATCAACATATGTCACTTAATCCTCAGAAAGAATACCAAGATTCAAATGACGATACTAAATCTCCTCAAAAGTGTCCACATAAGATACCTCAATGTGAACATCTGTCGAATCAATAGGAGAAAAATGTGAGAAGGTGTAGATTTGAGATTAATGATCAACCTCCCCAACTGTAACTATATCTCTGCTATGTGAATCCTGGATTATGATAGAATCTAGTGTGAACTCAATACTCCTTCTTGCTCCACCATCTGTGATCTAATAGACAGAAAGGATATTGGTTGAAAATGAAGGCAAACAAAGAACACCATTAGATGATCCATAATCCATGTTAATGGATCCCTTCCCACAAACACACATATATGTGTTGTTAGCTATTAGGATGTGTGGTGATGAAAAATTCTCAAATGAAACAAACATACTCTCTCATGAAGCGATGCGATGTGGGGCTTTTGAATTGAGTATCCACCTCATTGAACCAGAATCTACAACTGCAACAAGTGATTTCCCCTTAAGTTTATCAAAATTTGAAGAAGAACAAGAAGATGAACCCTTTGATGAGGAAGAATAATTGATTTGAGCCTTCTTAAGAATATGCTTCAACTCATCAATCTGTTTTGAATAATATTGATGTTCATTATGCCTTGTTTTTTGCAATATGCATATGTAGGCCTCTCCTTCTTAGATGATTCCCATTTTGAGGGTGAGGATTCAAATTCATTATGTGACTTTTTCTTTTTCTTCTTTGGTTTCTTATCAGGATTCCCTATTTCTTTCTACACCTTTGACTCACTAACCAACAATGCTTGTGATTTGGAAGAATTGATTAGACCCATTTTCATTAACTTCACTTCCTCTTGGATTAGGAGATTTACAAACTCATCAAAATTAGGATCAACATATGATGCTCCCATAGAAATTCAATGGGTATGAAAGCCAAAAACAAACACTGAATACTCAAGACCAAGCTTTGATAACACATTCAAAATCAATTGTGAATCCTCTTTATCGATGTTGCAATCTTTTAGTTATGTTCTTAGTTGTTTGATCTAGGAGATGTAGTCTTGGATGTGGTAAAAAAATTTAGGATCAAGATTCATCAAATCATTATTAATTTGATATTCCCTAATCATATAAGTTTTACCATAGAAATTCTCAAAATTCTCTTAAGTATCTTTAGGTGTTTTGCATGATTCAACATGAAATTGTAAATCAAATGAGACTAATGAAAATATGCATTCAAGTGTTTTCTCACGATCAATCTCCCATTTTTCCAATTCTTTAGCATTAGTAGGTTGAGAAATAGTTTCTTATAGATGGCCTATAAGACCCTTCCCCATGAGATAATTTTATACCAATTTTCTCCATGAAGCATAATTATATGGAGTTAGGAGTTCAATTTGAGATTTCCCCATTGTAAGAATACACAACAAGCAAAAGAAAATGATCAATAACTGCAAGATTACCCCCCCCCCCCCCAAAAATATATATATATGGGACACAATATACTTAGTGTGGTTAAGGCGCCACTTGCCAAAAACAATGAAATGGACTTGATCTTAGTGCTTACAAATGCCAAATTTGGTCACAAGTTCAAAGTAAATTTTTTACACAAGATGAGATCAATTTGATCACACCATTACAAATTGCACAAAAAAATATGCACTTTAAAAAAATTCACCCAAAAATGTTATTGTAGGAGAAAGAATGAAGCCTCAAAAGTTCCCAAAATGAGAACAAATCAGCAACACCTATGCCAATTTGCAATTTTTAGAAAAACTAGACACCAAAATCAAAAACTAGTTGCACCATTATGAAGAGCATGAAATTATACCCCAAATAAAAAAAATTCTTGAGCAAAGGAGGTTAGATGATTGAGTTATGAGCTTCCAAATTTAGACTACAAAATCAAAACCTGCAATGGAGAGGGGGTCAAAAAATAAAATGTGTTACTGATGTCACTTTTGATGTAGTGACGATGTCAACCATACACATAATTAAATTTGGAAATTTCCTGGCTATCAATGTTGAAATATTCCCATGCCCCACCAGAATATTTGCTTGCATGGAATTTTCTCCTAGTATATTCTGTTCGCTAAAAAAATAGTTGACAATGGAATCTTTGATGAAATTTCTTTCACACTATCAAAATATTTGGCTATATTAGTCGGATTTATTTTCCAAGTTTTTGTTGACTGGTGGGGGAAAGTACTGCGGGGGGTGGTGGGGTTTGACGGTACTATGTGGGCACTTGTGATTGCGCATCGTGGCAACCTGAGGGTCTGCGAGTATAATTGTACCCAACTATGCTCTATAATGACTACAAAGTCCCAATTTTATCTATTTTGATTTTTTTTTGAAAAACTATATAAAAACAAAAAAAATAAAAATAAAAATAAAATTTGGGCTGACCCATATAATGTAGCGGTTGAAACACTTGCTTGGTGATGTTGCCGCCAAGGTTCAAATCCCCATTGGGTTGCTACGCTCGTAGGATTTGTGCTTTCATTGGGCTGGTGGGTTGGTGGATTTGAACAACAATAGTGTTAGGCAGCTTAAAAAGTGCCAATTACTGATAAAAAAAAGATTAAAAAAAATTCCTTTCACTTGCCTGCAACCACAATTTTTTTCCGATTGTACAATTTTAACAATCGCATAGCCATACGGCCGTATGATTGTACGATTGGCCATATGATTGTATGATTTACCATACAACTGAATTAGACAAAAAAAATTCTTTGATGCTTGGGGTTAAGTGCTTAAAATTTTATGATTTGACAGTCAATCTTAGGTTTTTTAGGCCTTTTAGTCATAATGGCAGGGGAGATTTTGGCCCAAAGTTATCCAAAAATAAGATTTGGTAAGCTTTACCCAACCTTAAACCCTTGTAAATCAAACAAAATATGATGAAATTTGACAAAATGAAAGGTAAACCTGGCATTCTCTGACATCCTGGATTCAATGGTGAGGTCCTTGTAACCTCCAATCACACACAACAAAATTTTCATGCCAAGATTGGTCCCTCAGATCTAAGAAGAAGTTTATAGCATGATACCATGTAGGAGTTTATGGTGAACTTCTCAACACCCTAGGATCACCTACAAGACAATAATAACTTGCACAAGAGAGAAATGGAAGAAATATCATGCTATGATTATGGATGCAAGATTTCTAGATTGAATATGATGTACATATGATGCCTTGGCTATAAAGGAAATTTGCGAGGTAAGATTAGACAAGATCATGGTGTGTATTAATCCTATACAATGAGAGAGCTACCTCAACAAATATTAAATGACCTAGGAAACAAGCATTAAATTCCAAAAGATATGATAAGATTTAGTGACAACTAACACTATCTAGAAAGTTTCCCTCCTAGGACCTAAGTGGATTTAACATGTAAATATGACCTAGATAGGTAAAACACCTATTTACAACAATAGATTTCACAAGGATCACCCATAAAAACTTTTTTTTTCATTATTTACAATTTACTCATAAACATCCCCTTGTGACTTAATTTGAATGAACTCTCAAAGATAACTCCAACTTCAACGAATTGGCCTGAAAAAGAGCAATAAGAAAAACAAACAAAATGACATGGCCAATGGGATTTCCACCCAACCATAGGGTTTATAATCAACCCACCCTTGAGCCAAGGTCACATAGCTCTTCGAAAGAACACAAATAATTTTCACATAGAATCCCCAACAAATATACACCATATTACAATCACATTGCCTAACTTTGCACATTATGCAATTTCATTCACAACATTACATTCAGATTAAATTATACATAAAAATGGTTCTTTATGTTCAAAAATGGATAAGGTGGGTACTCACACCTAAAAATAAACCCATACACAACTTACAACAAAAAACCACAAAGGATTCTCTAGTTTTTTCACATAAAATTCCACAAACATAGAAAAACATTCCAAGCATTCCTTTACACATCAAAACAAAGATCTAACAAGGGGGTTAGAACTTACCATGAGTTTTGATATCTAAATTGAAGAAGACCCCCCAATCTCTCTCTTCCATTTTTCCTTTCTCTATCCTTCTCTTCCTCCACCTAGTACTTGCTTCTACCAAATGAAGATCTTACAAGAAAATCAAGAACCATCCAAGAGAGAAAAACCCCTTCTCCACTCAAGAATAAAGAATAAATAGAAAGGGGAAAAGAAATGACCTTTCCTTAACCACCTAAACCATCCAATCAACTCCAAATTTTTCAACTTTTCAAAAAGGAAAAAATTTAAGAGAGTTTTAAACACTAATAAATGTATTTTCTAGGTATAAAGAACCCATAACCCATAAGTCTAACATCTAGGGGCCTTTTAGGACTATTAAAACATAATTTTAATCACATAAGGAACCATATAAATCATAAAAGAATAAACACACTAAAAAGTAACCCATAAAGGTAAATAAAATAAACTTTCGTATATACACATGATTACACAACACATTAAAAAATATTTTACAACATATCTCATGACCTTATTTCTCCATATGAGATAAGGTTGGTATTTTTGCACTTGGATAAAATAATGGAAGTAACTATGTGACCCCAACCACCATTGGAAAAATTTAATTGTTCACTCAAAAAAAGGTGTTAGTACATGACATGAATAATAATAGCCAAAGCAACTATTAAAATAACATTTCAAAAAAATAATCAACTAAGAAATCATATATAAATTATTTAAATCTAATAACCATCACAAGTAAACATCAACATATCTAATTTCTCATCCCCACAATAGCTATTCTCATAACCATTGGATGAAATCAAATAATAGCTTCATCTAACTAGTAATAAAAATCCATCATCTATTAATATCCATGATAATAAAAACAACCATAAAAATATAACAATAGAATCTATGCATAGGAAACAACTGTCATCCATAAAGATCATGTAAACAATTTCTAAATAATAAACACATGAAAATATCTTGTATGAGTCATGATAACATCAAGGGACATAAAGTAACTCTATAAGATAGAATATGATAACTCCTGTCTAATCTTCGATCATAGAAACGTATGACACATTGAATAAGAAACTTGATATCATCAAGAACACATGGAGTGAATAGGATAAAAAAATTTGGAATCTCACATTCTTCCCCCTAGGATTAGATTTCCTTTTGGATTTCCTCAAAGGTAAGGGTACGTGTGACTACAATAATAATTTAATTTATTCCAACCATTTAACAAAACTACTCGGTAAGTGCATGGATCTGTGACACAAAAAAGGCTCTTAAGATGCCACTTTTTTTCTAAAATCAGCAAAATTTGATTTGCGCGAGAAAATCAAGATAGTTACGCTCAAAGTTTCAAGATGCAGCAAGAAGAAGAGTTGAAGCGCTACGATTCTAGTTTCTAAGCTACTAATTCTTTTTTAAATTAATGAATATTAAGGGTATCAAAAAGGGGGGGAAACAAGTCTTGTTTTTATAAAAAAAAATAGCATAACATCTGAGGGCCCCCCCTTTTTGATTAACTTTTTTTTAGAATTTGAAAAATACGAACGATGAGAAATTAGCTAACACCATGTAGTTTATCCTTGTTCTTTTGGATATTTTTTTTAACGAATATATAATATTTTATGAATTTTCAAAGTGGACACATCCTGAAAAGCTAAAATTTGAGTGTGCTTCCCCCCTAAATTTTTTGAAAACTAATCGAAAATTGATTTTTTTTCATCATGTGTAGAATGGAGTCTAGTTTAAAAAAATGTAATTTGTTTCACGTTTCGATGAACGAGTAAAAATCTATCCTAAAACTAGCGCATGTTGGTTTTTGACCAAAAATGGAGGCATTTATAAGAGAAGTTATGGATCAAAACCTTAATTGAATCAAAATGAAAAAGAATTATATATTTAGATAGATAAGAGAGAGGTTAACTCCATCACAAATTTTTATAAACTTGCATTGAAAGACGTGCAAACATGACGGTGAGCACAAAAAAAGATATGAGGAAATTTGGAAAATCTTGTGCATTCACTCATCCAAAGCAGCTCATTTGGAAAGCGCCACATTTGGCATGTGCCAAATGTGATGTGTCATTTGGAAAGCACCAAATTTGGTGCTCACCAAATGACCTGCTTTGAACAAAATATAACTTTCCCATCTCTTTGCTTGACCACTTTAATAATGTTGGGAGTGCGTGGTTTATGATCGTAGATGGATAGTTGAGGTTTTACCTTTCACACGCTCTCTACCTCCTTACCCTAAATGGATAAATATCTCTCCCTCTCAAGTATCTCTCTCTGGTCTCACTCCCTCCCACCCTACCTATACTACTCTCTCACTTGAATCCCCTCTCTCACACTCCCTCTCTCTCAGGTCTCATTCCCTCCCACCCTACCTAGAAAAATATATCTCTCCAACCCCCTTTCTCACACTCCCTCTCTCTCCCCTTTTGGTATTTTTGTCTCTCACTCCATCTCCCTCTCTTAGGTTGTTACCTTTCTCTCTCCCTCTCTCTCAACTCTCTCCCTCCTTCCCCCTCTCCCTCTCTCAAGTCTCTCTCTCTCCCACTCCCCTCCCTCTCTCTCTCTCTCCTCTCTCTCTCCCCTCTCTCTTTTTCGCTCTCTCTCGGGGTATCTCCCTCCCACCCCTCTCTCTCACACACATGCACACATACACTCCCTCTCTCATTCCTATCTCTCTCCTCTCTCTCTCTCTCTCTCTCTCTCTCTCTCTCTCCCCCTCTCTCTCAGGTCTCTCCCTCCCACTCTCCTCTCTCTCTCTCTCAAGTCTCTCCTTCCTACCCCTCTCCCTCTCTCAAGTCTCTCTCTCTCTCTCCCACCCCTTTCCCTCTCTCTCTCTAAGTCTCTTCCTCCTACCCCCTCTTCCTCTCTCTCTTTCTCAAGTCTCTCCCTCCTAACCCCTCTCCCTCTCTCAGGTCTCTCTCTCTCTCAGTCACTCCCTCTATCTCTCTCCCACTCCCTCTCTCTCTCTCCCTCTCTCTTAGGTCTCTCCCTCCCACCACCTATCCCTCTCTCTCTCTCTCAAGTCCCTCCCCCTCTCTCTCCTCAACCCTAAACCCTCTACCCTCTACCCTCAACCCTCAACCCTATACCTCTCTCTCTCTCCCTCAAGTCTCTCCTTACTACCCCCTCTCCCTCTCTCAGGTCTCTCTCTTAATCTCTCAATCTCTTTCCCACTCCCTCTATCTCTCTCACTCCCTCTATATCTCTCCCACTCTCTCCCTCTCCCTCTCTCTCAGGTCTCTCCCTCCCACCCCTCTCCCTCCCTCTCTCTCTCTCAAGTCTCTCCCTCCTAACCCCTCTCCCTCTCTCAAGTCTCTCTCTCACCCACTCCCTCTATCTCTCTCCCAACCCCCCTCTCTCTCTCACTCCATCTATCTCTCTCCCTCTCTCTCAGGTATATATGTTTGATACAATCATTCTTTTTATGCTCATAATGCTTGTGAGCACTCTTCAATGTGATTTCTGAATATGTAGTGGCATTGGGAACTCTAAAAATTCTGTTGATTGTCTCAGGATCAAGTCTGATAACCACGTTGCTGTCATCATCCTTGATGGTTCTAGATTCATTGTCAAAACGGGATGCACATGCAAGAACAAATTCAGGTTCAAGGGCAACAATAGGAAAAGAAGATACCAGGTGAATATGACTTCTCAGTAACAACTGCATGTCATGAGAAGTTGATTTCTCAGCCCTCTCAAGAAACTCAGACATATCAACATGCCCAATTTCTGTGTCCTTGATTTTGTCAATATTTGAGACCACGTGAGACAGGGAAATCTCATTCTGATACTTATCAAATTTGTATTTCATCTTTTTATTTACTAGAGAAGCTGGTTCGTCTGTCATTGAACAGGAATCTGCAAGGCTGCAGTGAAAACCCCATAAGGTCAGAACATCATCGACATCAACATGAGTGGACATGGTGAAACTCAAACCCTAGGGTAATGAAACCGTCTTTAGAAAAATGGTGGAGAATGAATGATAAAGACAAATTTGGATCTTGGTGGAATGATTGCAACTAAAGGAAACATTTTGTCTTCTTGAAACAGCAAGACAAAAAGAGTTTTAAACTTGGATTTGGAGTCATGTCTAAAAAAAAGTTCAACTTTTGAGCTTTTTTAAGCATTTCAGGTTTTTCAATGACCAACAATTTTACAAAAAGGCAGTCGGGATTTTTTGAACATTTGACAATTTTTATTATTTGCAATTTTTAAAATTGCAATTCTGGCTACAAACCCCGATTCGCATATTTTGCACTAAAAAGCCGAAATGTGGGCCAAGGTGAAACTTTGCGGAAAAAGGCAAAAGGAGAATTTGATGTTTGACGAATGTGAAAATGTAGTAAGCTGATTGGTGGATAAATGGAAATGGGATGAAGTGAGAAATACATATGACGTAAGAAAAACACATTTTGCATATGAAGCATTTGGAAAATGGAAAACGTGCTTTAAATGAAGGCGAATAATGGAGGTATATGGAATGCAAAAAAAATGTGTAATCATGTATGAAAATGAAATGATATGGGATGAAAGGAAATGAAGGGCGCGTGGTATGAAGGGTATATGAAGTAAATAAAAATGCGTTTTGAATGAAGGCGGATAATGACAATTGAAAACACATTTAAAAAAAAAAAACAAAAGCGAATAATGACAAATATATGTGCAAACGTGAGTAAACAAAGGCAGGCGAAAATATGTTTTAGTGAATATTAGGAAAACGTGTAAAAATGTTGAAGAAAAATGCGTTTTCAACAAAAAACATTGGAATCAAAGGCGAAAGACAAAAATGTAGATCAATTTTTTATAAAAAAATGATAAACAACAAAAAACGTTGAAAAAGAAACAAAGAAATGAACAACATACCTGAAAATGAGTTTGCAAACGAAAATAACGATGGAGTAACCCTAGGCGTGATTCAGAAAATGAAAAAGAGTTGGCTATTTACAGATGAAAGTCCGATCTTCAAGCATGTAGGATCAATAAAATCTCCTTGGAATAAGGAAGACAAACCGAATAGGACTCAAATAGCTAGAATCAGAAATGGCATCGGACTTTTTAGAGTTCTTTGCAACTAAAAATGACATTAAAACTAAAATCGGGCTTTTTGGAAACCAACACAAGTTCTTTCTTGCAAAATCGGGCTTTTTGGATCATTTAACATGCACTTTTAACAAATTCACACTTTTTGGATGCAATTGCAAGTGTTTTTTAAATAAAATCGGGCCTTTTGACTCACTTTGCAAATGACTTAAAGTAAATCGGGTTTTTAAAACCATCCAACAATTTCACTTTTGACAAAAATGAGTATTTTTGGAGAACTTAAAAGAAATTGGACTTTTTAACTCACTTAAGCAATTTCAGAACTTTTTAGAGTTTTAGCAATTTTGCTCTTAAGCCAAAATTTCCCTACTTGCTGAGTTGCCCCAAAAACCCGATTTTGACTAAAAAGACAAGGAAAAAGACTCAGAATTTGACAAAAACGGAAAAGAAAGAGAGAAAAAGAGTAGCCCAAAGGTTTATAAACCTAAAACTGAGATTTTCCACTCTTTGCACCTCGTAATGCGTGCCTTAGAGAAGAAAATCTTCAAATTTTATGAAAATTTTGATTGGTTATCCAAATTTTTAAACAAGTCAAAAATTTAGGATAATAGTTGGCTCCGACTGGGGAACTGCCTTCGAAAGTAAAGGTAGTAGAATCCAGAATCTGCAAGTGCCTTAGGATTCATTGGGCTACGAAGTCATTAAACAAAACATAAAGAAATGACTTATAAGATCAAAAAGACTAAAAATTTAAAAGACTAAGAAGACTAAAAGACTCAAACCTTATGTACAGAAACTAATCTAAAACTCTATTGAAAGTAGTGCTTTAGATGCTTCCCACTGTAAGGCAGTGTGAACGGAGTGCCATCTTGATATGCCAGTAGAAAACTATTTTCACTGATCACTTGATGAATTACAAAAGGGCCACGCCAAAAAGAATCAAATTTCCCATGCATTCCTTTAGGTTCCCTCCTCTTATCCCAAAGCAAGACATGATCTCCAACTTGGAAAACCTTCTGCTTTGCTTTTTTGTCGAAGAGAGCTTTAACTTGCTTCTGATGGTCATTGATACGATCCACCACTTGTGACCTTTGTTCCTCTAATTGTGAGAGAAACACTATCCGTTTATCAAGAGAACTTTCAAATGTAGTATCTTCTACGACTTTAATCAATTTGAGAGCTGGGAGTTCCAATGTAATAGGGATTTCTGCATTCACCCCATATAGCAACTGAAAGGGAGACATGCCGATGGCTCTCTTGGGTGTAATGCAATCAGCCCACAAAGCATCATACAACGCTTTATGCCATGATCTTTGATTCTCATTCACAAGCTTTCGGATGATAGTAATCAGATTTTTGTTACTTGATTCTCCTTGACCATTACCTTGAGGGTAATAATCTGAAGAGTGAGCCAATACTATGCTATAATCAAAACAGAACCGAGTCACCTCATAAGAAGAGAATGAAGAGGCATTATCTGTCACTACCTTATATGGAACACCAAATCTTGATATGATGTTTTCTTTCAAAAATCTACACACTACCTCAGAAGTAGCATGTTTTACAGGAATAGCCTCTACCCACTTGGTGAAATAGTCTATTACAGCGAGAACAAAGGTATGTCCAGCACTTGAGTGAGGATTAATGACGCCAATGAAGTCAATCCCCCACTGCCTGAAAGGATCTTCTATCACAACTGGTTTTAATGGCTGTGCCATCATTTTTTGCTTGCCAACAAATTGCTGGCATTGTGTACATTTACGTACCCATTTATATGTGTCTTGAAAAAGCGTCGGCCAATAATACCTAGCTCTCAAGATTTTGTGAGCAGTTACTGATGGAGAAAAATGACCGCCACATGCTAAATTGTGGAAAGATTCTAGCAACCTGTCTTGCTACGCCTTATCAACACAACGTTGAAAGTTGCCATCAAGAGTCCTTTTGTATAAACCACTATCCCAAAGAATATAATTTGCAGCCTTAAGTTTTAAATTTCTCTTTTCTTTGAAAGAGAGATGAGCTGGACATTCACCATAAGTCAGAAAATAGGCAATGTTTGAATACCATTCATCAGTAGTACTGACAAACAACACTTTAGGAAGATTTTCATAAACCTCCTCTTCACTTTCTTCTGAACTGCTCTCAGCCATCAGCTGACATAGACCTCTTCCACGAACAAGCTTGGTAGGTTTTATTTCTAAATCGTATTCTTGGATTTTTGCCACCCAATTTCCTCTTTTCGTACCAAAATCCTGTTGTGTCAAAATAGATTTGACAACTATATTCGGAACTAACACTATCGTATGAGAATTGAGAATGTAGAACCTGAAATACTTAACTGCCTTCACTATAGCAAAAGCGTTCTTCTCAATTGTAGAATATTTGAGCTCATGAAGCTTTAATGGAAAAATCATAAAGGAAATGGGAGACTCAATCCCTTCTTAATTTTGTTGCATCAGAATAGCAAACATAGTATGCTCTGAAGCATAATTGTACATAATAAAATCTTTAGTGTAATCTGGACTAACCAGCACCGGGGCATGAGCAATTGCATCTTTTATTTCAGCAAAGGCAACTTTACCTTCATCATTCCAACGAAAAACAACTTTCCCTTTCATCATATCAATGATGTGACGTGTTTTCTCAGCAAAATCTGGGAGGAATCTCCTCAAGAAATTCACTTTCCCAAAGAAAGAATGAACAACTGTCTTACTAGAAGGAAAAGGAAGGTACTGAATAGATTTTACCCTCTCTGGATCAATCTTGATTCCTTCGCTTGATACAACATGTCCCAAAAGTTTTCCCTCAGTAACCCCAAAGATAGACTTTTTGGGATTAAGAGAAACACCGTGTTTCCGACATCTCTCCAGCACATCTTGTAAATGAAATAAATGATTCTCATGATCTTTTGAGAAGACAGTGAGATCATCCAAATACACCACAATATACCTTCCTAAGATACCACAGAAAGCTAAATCCATTGCTCTTTGAAAATTTTCCCCTGCATTAATCAATCCAAAAGGCATTCTACGATATGCAAAAGTACCCCATGGAGTAGTAAAAGTAGTTTTATGTCTGTCTGCTTCACTTACCTCAATCTAGTTGTAGCCTGGAAATCCGTCCAGCATAGACATCATCTGAGCACCTGTCACTGTCTGTAGTACTTGATCCATTATGGGAAAAGGATAATTATCCTTCAGTGACTGCTGATTAAGGTTCTGAAAATCCATGCAGATGCGAATTTCTCCATTCTTCTTGCATACTGGAACTATATTGGCTACCCAAGTTGAATGATGAATGGGAAAAATAATTTGTGCGTCTAGCATCTTCTGAATTTCTGAATAGATAGTGCCAGAAATTTTAGGATTGTACTGATGCTGCTTTTGTCTAAAGGGAGCTGCGTCACTTTTCAAAGGGATTTCATGCTGAACTTCTCCTGACTGAAAGGATTTCAGATCATCATAGGAATAAGCTAGCACATCACTGTACTGTTGTAACAATTGTATAATTTGATTTCTCTCTTCTGGGGTGCAACTATTACCAATGTTAACCATTTTGGGATCATCTTCAGACCCAATGTTGTACTTGTCATACCCTGTATGAGAATCAAAATTCACTTGTTGCTGCTTTTTGATATATCGGTCATGCTTGTCAAAAAGCTTTTCAAGTGACACCAGCCCCTTGGGAATTTTATTCCCCTTTAATTGCAGGATTTTTTCATCTGATTCAGCCCAAGTATCTAACATAGAATCCGAGGAAGGAGAAGAATTACTTCCTTCAAAATATAGATTATTAAAACCATCATCAGCTTGTAAAAAGTTAATAATCTGTTTATCATCATTGAAAATATGCCAATGATCCCAATTATCTGGAATGCTAGGTCTGCAGATTAATTCAACAATATATTTGTCTTGATTAAAATTAAGATGAGGAATGAGGAGAGTAGCTGAAACAGCAAGAGAATCAGCTCTATCATTGAACTCTCTAGGGACAACTGAAATGCTGAAAGCATCAAAGTCTTGAATATTCTCCCATACCAAGTTACGGTAATGTCGAAGTGTATCATTCTTTGTCTGATAGATATTCCTTACTTGACATACTACCAACTCTGCATCTCCTTGAGCGTGCAAATTTTTAATTCCTCTCTGGAGCGCAACGCTCCTGCCTAATAAGAGAGCTTCATACTCTGCCATGTTATTAGTGTTTGCAAACTGCAACTTGAAAGAATATGGAAAGATCTGACCTTTCGGAGAAATGAGAACCACACCAGCTCTGAATCCATTAGTAGCACAACTGCCGTCAAACTCTAGAGTCCAAACATCATTAGAGCTATCATTAATATAAGGGTCACTGGAATCTCCTTCTTCTAAAGTAGAAGAAAGAGTACTCTCCTCTTCCATAGGAGAAGACTGATTTTCTTCATCATGAGGAAGAAGCTGAATATCCTTTTCTGTAGTAGAAGATGCAGCATCTTCCACCATATAATCAAGGGAGTTTTTAGCTAGTATTAAATCTTCTGCATTATTAGGATGCCCTTCATTTGTTGAGAGAGTTGAAGAAACCGCTAAATACCAATCTTCAGCAAATTCAGAGACTTCATCAATATGGAGATAGTAGTTCCCGAAACCAGCTGATTCAAATAGAATCTGAGCATGAGGGTCATCAGATTTCACCACTGTATACTTGGTTTCCCTTTTAGGAACTAGTTTCTGCACAACGCCCTTAACAGGAATTCTTGCCTCTGTCATGTCCATGTTGAGCTCTCCCCCTACATCTTTACAGAAGTTACGTCCAAGTAGCATCCCATAAGAAGCTGGAACGTCCACAACAAGGACAATCATCTTTATCTTTTTCTCAGGAAAAGCTGCAAAGGCGAATTGTGCATCTTTGATTTTCCGAACAAGGGGCACTTGTTTTTTATCCATAGAATAACAATTGCCAAAAGTTTTGGTAAGAGTTAATCCAAGGCAATCAGCTACCTTGATCGTCATGACATTACACCAAAATCTATAATACAGTTACTTAATTTGAAACCATTAATAAGCAAGGAAATATAGAAAGGATCTATCTTTCCTAGAACTAAGGATGGAATGATAACCAAATTATTGGGAAAATTCTTAGGTTCTTGAACAACGAGAATATTTGAAACAGGACGAGTTTCATTACTTTTTACAAATTTAACCAATCTCTCAAACTAGTCTGGATTGGCTTGAAGATACTCAACTTCAGACATTTGGATCTTAGTCTTCCTAGCATGGCCAATAATATCAAAAGCTTGGAAAGAATTTGCTAGAGACATAGATGTTGTATTTTCAACCAATACTTTAGGATTTGGTATATTGGTCTTAGGTTCACTAGAAAGAACAGTGGGAGAATTGCTTACTTGATTTTTGGAAGAATCCTTGGTCAAAGTGGGCAATGGCATCCCCTTCTTAGCAATGGTCACCGACAACTGAACGTTGTTTTTCACCTTTGCTTCTTCATCCTTTTGAGCCAACCGAGTTTGGGATCTTGTCATAACAGCATATGCTTGACTCTCAGTATTTTCAGTTTTAGCTGAATCATCATAGTGCATATATCGTATAGTGGAGTCACCAGCTGCCTCTTCATCTTCTTGATTAAAGACAGCTTCATCTTTAGCTTGAAAATCATTAGAAGAAAGTTCTTCTCGATCTATTTCATAATAACCAACAGCTGCATTCTTTGGGGGAGCTTCAAGTGCAAGCCTCTCGAGAGGAGGAGGCAATTTAGCCTGATTCTTGGTAGCATAGTTGGAAGCAAAATTTGGATATGCCTTTCTAGGAATATCCTTGTACGGAACAGCATAAGAAGCTTGTGAAACCTGCTTCTTTAAGGCAAGAAGTTCATTAGCCAATTTATGTACCATAGGATAAGTAGAACCAGCAACAAAAATTTTAGAAGAAGAATTTCCTTTGAACTGATTAGGATCCTTCCGGATTTTCCTAGCCAAGATCAAATCATCTTCAATCTCTGTAGCAAGAACTTGAGCATGAGCCAAAGTTGTTGGAGTAGTCCTTCTCAGTAGAAAACTGACTTCTAGTAGCTGAGTGTTGATGAAGAAACACTTGAGATTTGCGGGAGTAGGCTGAGAATCAGTAGGAATTCTGTTTGCTAGTTTATTAAACTTTGCAATGAATTCACGCATATTCTCATGTGTATCTTTCTTCATCTGAGTCAGCTGAGCCAACAATGCATGTTCATCTTCGGCGGGCTTGAAACGTTCTTCAAACTTACTCTTAAGTGTATCCCAACTAGTGATATCACTTGCTCTCAGATTGTAAAACCAGTCAGCTGCAATTCCTTGTAGTGTTTCCACAAACAATCATACAACAACATCTTCATGTTCGACCCCAAGAACTCCACATGCCATAAAGAAAGACTTGACATGTTCATTAGGATGTTGTTTACCATCTCCATAAAACTTAGGGAGATTCTTCCAAGAACCTTGTAGAAGAGCATGAAGAGGTGGCGTTAAAGCCAAAGGACCAAAAGCTGCACCCCAAGGGCCAGGAAGAGCAGCAGCAGCAACAACAACCATAATAGAAATGGTGGGTATTAATGGCTTCAAAAAGAAAGGCGAGATTTCACTTGGAATAGGCTTTTTCTTCTTAGATGGCGGGAAGCTAGTAGTTCGTGAAAGAGAAGATATACTAGTGAGCAACTCAAACTTAGCTTGTTCACCTGGAGATACTTCTTGAGAACTTTGACCTTTCTTACGACAAACGTAATAACGAATTCCTTCCAGTGTAAAAGATAAACCAGAACCAAGTAAATAGATAAAGAATACTAGACTTCAAAGGAAAGCGAGAGACTTTCAAATGCGTCTGTTTCCCCAGTAGAGTCGCCAAAAACTGTTGGTTGAAAATTTTGTATTCTTGTGAAAGCGTACAAAATTGTGGTTTCAACCACAACACGTGAGATTAAACTCTCCTAATTAAGGGAAGGCTCCCCCTTTAAGTAAACAAAACTAAATGGATAGGACAACAATCGTTCCTCTTATTTCTGGAAAGATTATGTTCTTTTCTCTTCACAGAGAAGAAATAGCAAAAGTTAATAAAACTTATTATAGCAGCTATGTAGTGAAATCAAGAAAGAGGAAATCAAGTTTCCTAAAAGCACAAAGACTTCCATTACTTCCTCTGGGATGGGAAAACAACCAATAAGCGCAAATTCTTGAGGAATGAGATCCTATCTACCCTTTTCAGAATGATTACTTAATGAAAATATACAACATAAAATAGCATAAAGTCTGTAACTACGATGTATCTTTTGATTACTCTAAATGAGAACTACTACGAGCAAAAAGTCTTGCAATTTTTCTCAATTTCTAATACTAACTACAAATTCAATCTTCACATTTACAGCACAAAGACTACATATATTTAAATTGAATCTCTCTTCAACAATATTTCACAATTCTCAAGTAGTTACAAAATGATGCTCCAAAATGACATATGAACATGAAGGATGCAAAATAAGAATTCAGCACAAAGTCTGAAATTCCAACTTCTTGATATTACTTGAAAATTCACAATTATCAACTATAAAGCTCAAAGACTTTATGAGTACAAAATTCTGCAGAGTTTTCTTGCTTGCTAAAAAGATAAAAGATTACAATAGACCCCTCAAGTATTTATAGGAGGGAGGTCTGGAGAAAAAGGTGGGAGGATCTCAACAAACTTGAGAAAATCTCTCAACCGATAACTAATTGCAATTGACTTATTCAAAATTACAATCCAAATTGTGATTTGTTTTGTAAGAACTTACATGTAATTACATTTTCCAAAACTGCAAGGAAAGAACACTTGCAATTGCAAAACTTGTTTTTACATATACTTTGTTGAAAGTAAAATACATAAAACAACCTAATATTTTAATTTGTCTCATTCCTATCTTTGAAAGATAAGAATTTGCTGATGATCATCTACAATTCATTCAGATCGGGGCCCAGTGTGTTCTTGGCAACTGCAACAGTCTTCAAGATTACATCAAAATATCTTATCGTTGCAAGTCTATGTTCTTCATAAACAGTTTGCATTTTATCAAGGATTATTTGATGATTAACAAACTTGTGAATCAAATCCATGGTAAACTGCTCTGATTCCAACTGTTGGCGAAGATTTACTGCTATTTCTGTAGTAACTATATTAGCTGCAAGTAATTCACCTTCATGATTCAAAATTGTGCATGGGATTTTCTCAAAACTAGAAAGAATATTCTGCTGAACTTCATCACTCATTTCTAATGTGGCTTGGATATCTTTGATGAGATCTTGAATAACCAATGACTTATTTGTCATGAGTTCTTCAAATTCTATGTATTTCTCTCTGTTTGGTAAGATTGAATTGCTACATAGAATTTGTAACTTGATTTGATCTATCTCATGCCAGATTTTTAAATCCTTTTCAAGTGAATCCAAACTTTGCTTGAAAGCTTCCAAAGTCCAATTCAACTTTTTTTTTGCTATTTTGACATTTTTTAGAACTTGTAATGTTTTTTCAATCATTGGTATGCTTTGATCAATTAAGTGTGTTGCCCAAGAATCAACTGCCTTCCTAGCTCCATCAAAATAATCTTATCTGTCGGATACCTTGGAAGCATATAAGGTTTGTCTTCAAAACATCCGACTCTCATATAAGTGAAGGTAGGGAATTGAAGAAACAAGCAACCATACTCATTTACTTTATTCCAAGCCACCTCGAATACCCTTTTGTTTTCCAATGCTTTGTCAAATAAACACATAAAGTGGCCAAAGAAAGCATCTTGAACTCTTCTATATTGCGCTCGGCTTGGTTTTAAAGTCAGCTGATCATAATACTCCCATACAAGCACCAATGATCTGTCACCTTGAGGAGATAGGCCTGGAAAATGCCTCAATGAAGCTTCTATATAAACCAAAAATGAGTTCATGTAGAAGGTAAGAGTGGTAGGGAACTGTGCAAGCTGTTCACACAAACTGTCACTGATTATTTCACCCCAAAATATTGGATGCTGTGCTTTTCTGATGACCACAATGAACTTATACATCCAATTTTCAAACATATTGGAAACCTTCAACCCTGCTATTCTGCTCAAGAGAGTGATCATATCATTAATCTCTTCCTTAAAATCAGACTGATACAATTTGGGTATCCGGGTCACACAAGGTCATGATTTGAGAAGCCACTTAGAATTGATATGTTTGATACAATCATTCTTTTTCTGCTCATAATGTTTGTGAGCACTCTTCAATGTGATTTCTGAATATGTAGTGGCATCAGGAACTCTAAAAATTATGTTGATTGTCTCAGGATCAAGTCTGATAACCACGTTGCCGTCATCATCCTTGATAGTTCTAGATTCATTGTCAAAACGAGATGCACATGCAAGAACAAATTCAGGCTCAAGGGCAGCAACAGGAAAAGAAGATACCAGGTGAATATGACTTCTCAGCAACAACTGCATGTCGTGAGAAGTTGATTTCTCAACCCTCTCCAAAAACTCAGACATATCAACATGCCCAATTTCTGTGTCCTTGATTTCGTCAACATTTGAGACCACGTGAGACGGGGAAATCTCATTCTGATACTAATCAAATTTGTATTTCATCTTTTTGCTTATTGGAGAAGCTGGTTCATCTGTCATTGAATAGGAATCTGCAAGGCTATGGTGAAAACCCCATAAGGTCAGAACATCATCAACATCAACATGAGTGGACATCGTGAAACTCAAACCCTAGGGTAATGAAACCGTCTCTAGAAAAATGGTGGAGAATGAATGATGAAGACGAATTCGGATCTTGGTGGAGTGATTGCAACTAAAGGAAACATTTTGTCTTCTTGAAACAGCAAGACAAAAATATTTTTAGCTTGGATTTGGAGTCATGTCTAAAAAAAAAAAAAAATTCAACTTTTGAGATTTTTTAAGCATTTCGGGTTTTTCAATGACTTCAACAATTTTACAAAAAGGCAGTCGGGATTTTTTGAACATTTGACAATTTTTATTATTTGCAATTTTTAAAATTGCAATTATGGCTACAAACCTTGATTTTCATTTTTGCACTAAAAAGCCGAAATGTGGGCCAAGGTGAAACTTTGCGGAAAAAGGCAAAGGGAGGATTTGATGTTTGATGAATGTGAAAATGTAGGAAGCTGATTGGTGGATAAATGGAAATGGGATGAAGTGAGAAATACAGATGACGTAAGAAAAACGCATTTTGCATATGATGCATTTGGAAAATGGAAAACGTGCTTTAAATGAAGGCGAATAATGGAGGTATATGAAATGCAAACAAAATATGTGATCATGTATGGAAATGGAAAGATATAGAGAGTGAATATCAATGAGATGAAATGAAATGAAGGGCGCGTGGTATGAAGGGCATATGAAGTAAAAAAAAAGCGTTTTGAATGAAGGCGGACTGAATGACAATTGAAAACGCAATTTTTTTTAAAAACAAAAGCGAATAATGACAAATATATGTGCAAACGTGAGTAAATAAAGGTGGATGAAAATACGTTTTAGTGAATATCAGAAAAACGTGTAAAAACGTTGAAGAAAAACACGAATAATTCAATACATTTTTAAAAAAATGAAAGCAATGACAGATAAAATGCAACATAAAATGAAGAAACACGTTTTTAAACAAAAGACGTTGGAAATAAAAGCGAAATAAAGATCATACCTAAAAATTAGAAGGAAAATGAAAATAACGATGGAGTAACCTTAGGCGCATTCAGAAAATGAAAGAAACTGGCTATTTACAGACGAAAATCCGATCTTCAAGCTTGTAGGATCAATAAAATCTCCTTGGAATAAGGAAGACAAACCGAATAGGACTCAAATAGCTAGAATCAGAAATGGCATCAGACTTTTTAGAGTTCTTTGCAACTAAAAATGACATTAAAAAATAAAATCGGGTTTTTAAGATCCTTTAACAATTTTATTTCAAACAAATTCAAACCTTTTTGAAGCTTTTGCAAGTGATTTTGTAAAATCGGGGTTTTAAGATCACTTAACAATTGCAATTGATTTAAAGTAAATCGGGCTTTTTGGCTCATATAACAATTTAAATTTTTGTCAAAAAGCATTTTGGAGAATTTTAAAGGAATCAGACTTTTTAACTCACTTAAGCAATTTCAGAACTTTTTAGAGCTTTAGCAATTTTGCTCTTAAGCCAAAATTTCCCTACTTGTTCAGTTGCCCCAAAAACCCGATTTTGACCAAAAAGACAAGGAAAAAGACTCAGAAATTGACAAAAACGGAAAAGAAAGAGAGAAAAAGAGTAGCCCAAAGTTTTATAAACCTAAAACTGAGATTTGCCACTCTTTGCACCTCGTAATGCGTGCCTTAGAGAAGAAAATCTTCAAATTTTATGAATTTTTTTGATTGGTTATCCAAATTTTTAAACAAATCAAAAATTCAGGATAACACACATAAGGAACTATATAAATCATAAAAGAATAAACACACTAAAAAGTAACCCATAAAGGTAAATAAAATAAACTTTCGTATATACACATGATTACACAACACATTAAAAAATATTTTACAACATATCTCATGACCTTATTTCTCCATATGAGATAAGGTTGGTATTTTTGCACTTGGATAAAATAATGGAAGTAACTATGTGACCCCAACCACCATTGGAAAAATTTAATTGTTCACTCAAAAAAAGGTGTTAGTACATGACATGAATAATAATAGCCAAAGCAACTATTAAAATAACATTTCAAAAAAATAATCAACTAAGAAATCATATATAAATTATTTAAATCTAATAACCATCACAAGTAAACATCAACATATCTAATACAAATCGATCATCTATTAATATCCATGATAATAAAAACAACCATAAAAATATAACAATAGAATCTATGCATAGGAAACAATTGTCGTCCATAAAGATCATGTAAACAATTTCTAAATAATAAACACATGAAAATATCCTGTATGAGTCATGATAACATCAAGGGACATAAAGTAACTCTAGAAGATAGAATATGATAACTCCTATCTAATCTTCGATCATAGAAACGTATGACACATTGAATAAGAAACTTGATATCATCAAGAACACATGGAGTGAATAGGATAAAAAAATTGGAATCTCACATTCTTCCCCCTAGGATTAGATTTCCTCTTGGATTTCCTCAAAGGTAAGGGTACGTGTGACTACAATAATAATTTAATTTATTCCAACCATTTAACAAAACTACTCGGTAAGTGCATGGATCTGTGACACAAAAAAGGCTCTTAAGATGCCACTTTTTTTTCTAAAATCAGCAAAATTTGATTTGTGCGAGAAAATCAAGATAGTTACGCTCAAAGTTTCAAGATGCAGCAAGAAGAAGAGTTGAAGCGCTACGATTCTAGTTTCTAAGCTACTAATTCTTTTTTAAATTAATGAATATTAAGGGTATCAAAAAGGGGGGGGGAAACAAGTCTTGTTTTTATCAAAAAAAAATAGCATAACATCTGAGGGCCCCCCCTTTTTGATTAACTTTTTTTTAGAATTTGAAAAATACGAACGATGAGAAATTAGCTAACACCATGTAGTTTATCCTTGTTCTTTGGATAATTTTTTTAACGAATATATAATATTTTATGAATTTTCAAAGTGGACACGTCCTGAAAAGCTAAAATTTGAGTGTGCTCCCCCTTAAATTTTTTGAAAACTAATCGAAAATTGATTTTTTTTCATCATGTGTAGAATGGAGTCTAGTTTAAAAAAATGTAATTTGTTTCATGTTTCGATGAACGAGTAAAAATCTATCCTAAAACTAGCGCATGTTGGTTTTTGACCAAAAATGGAGGCATTTATAAGAGAAGTTATGGATCAAAACCTTAACTAAATCAAAATGAAAAATAATTATATATTTAGATAGATAAGAGAGAGGTTAACTCCATCACAATTTTTTTATAAACTTGCATTGAAAGACATGCAAACATGACGGTGAGCACAAAAAAAGATATGAGGAAATTTGGAAAATATTGTGCATTCACTCATCCAAAGCAGCTCATTTGGAAAGCGCCACATTTGGCATGTGCCAAATGTGATGTGTCATTTGGAAAGCACCAAATTTGGTGCTCACCAAATGACCTGCTTTGAACAAAATATAACTTTCCCATCTCTTTGCTTGACCACTTTAATAATGTTGGGAGTGCGTGGTTTATGATCGTAGATGGATAGTTGAGGTTTTACCTTTCACACGCTCTCTACCTCCTTACCCTAAATGGATAAATATCTCTCCCTCTCAAGTATCTCTCTCTGGTCTCACTCCCTCCCATGCTACCTATACTACTCTCTCACTCGAATCCCCTCTCTCACACTCCCTCTTTCTCAGGTCTCATTCCCTCCCACCCTACCTAGAAAAATATATCTCTCCAACCCCCTTTCTCACACTCCCTCTCTCTCCCCTTTTGGTATTTTTGTCTCTCACTCCATCTTCCTCTCTTAGGTTGTTACCTTTCTCTCTCCCTCTCTCCTCCACCCCTCCCTTCCTCTCTCCTCCCTCTATCCCTCTCTCTCTTTCCCTCTCTCCATTATCCTCCTCCCCTCTCCTTCCATTCCCCTCCTCTCATTCCTCCACCCCTCCTCTCCGTCTCTCCCTCCCTCCTCTCCTCTCTCTCCACCCCTCTCTCTTCCTCTTCCTCTCTCTCTTTCTCAAGTCTCTCCCTCCCCTCTCCACTCTCTCTGCCAGTCCACTCCCTCCTCTCTCCACTCCCTCTCTCTCCCCCCCTCTTGGATGCTCCCTCCACCACCTCTCCCTCTCCCGTCCCTCTCTCTCTCTCTCTCTCTCTCTCTCTCTCTCTCTCTCTCCTCCCCCCTCCCTCTCTCTTCCGGTCTCCATCCCTATCTCTCTCCACTCTCCCCCTCTCCCTCTCTCTCTCTCCACCCCTCCCTCCCTCTCTCTCTCTCAGTCTCTCCCTCCACCCCCTCTCCCTCTCCATTCTTTCTCTCACCACTCCCTCTATCTCTCCCCAGCCCCCTCTCTCTCTCCTCCATCCATCTCTCTCCCTCTATCTTGGGTATCTCCCTCCACCCCCTCCCCTCTCTCCCTCTCTCAGGTATCTCCCTCCCACCCCATTCTCTCTCTCTCTCTCTCTCTCCCTCTAGCTCTCTCTCATTCCCTCTATCTCTCTCCCATCCGTCTATCTCAGGAACTCCCTCTCCCTTGCACTCCCTCTCCCTCTCTCAAGTGAGAGTTTTCAAGTGAAAAGCATTATCTCCCCATATCTCGGATATTTGAAAGGGTCCAATCCAAAGTTTGTCAAATTTTTCATGCTCTCCATTTTTATCATGTGCTCTATCCCAATACAGGACAAAATCAGAGATTCTGAAAGCTTTAACATGAGCTTTTTGATTGAACCACCTTTTGACAACACCTTGGTGTTTAGCAAAATTTTCCAGCACTTCATCTCTCTTTTCTTCAAGGTGTAGAAGCTCAGCCAGGCGAGCCTCACGTCGATCCCCCTCATCATAATAATCATTGATAAACTGCAAAGTGGGGATCTTAAGTTGAATAGGAAAGATAGGTTCAAATCCATACATAAGGTGATACAAGGAGGTCCCTATGGAAGCCTTTTGTCTAGTCCCATTTTCCCAAAGAGAAAATTTGAGTTGGGTGTGCCAATCTTTGGGGTTTCTCTCTAACAATTTGCAGATGACCATCAAAAGGTTTTTATTAGTGGATTAAGCCAAACCATTTCCTTGTGGATAGTAGTTGGAATCAAACTTTATGATTATTCCATGATCAAATGCCCATCCAAATTTTTTTAAGGAAGCAAATGCGGGACCATTATTGCAAACAAAAGAAATAGGACAACCAAAGTGATTAATAATACCTGATTTGAGGAAGTTGATTACCACTTCAGAAGTACACTGTTTACAAGCAAGAGCTTCAGTCCACCTAGTAAAGTAATCAATGACAGTGAGAATATACCTATGGCCCACAAAGGATGGTGGGTTGATCGGACCAATGAAGTCCATCCCCCATTGCACAAACAGTTTTACCTCAATGATCTACTGAAGCAGGAGGGCGACATACTTTTCCCTGCTTGCTATAGTTTGACACACATGACAAGTTCTTACGTGGTTGTGTGCACCTTGAATAACATGGGCTAGTAATACCTCACTCTTAGGATTTGATTTGTAGTAGATGGTGCAAAGCCATGGCTCATGTCATACCTGTCATGGAATTCAACCATCACCCTCTCAGCTTCTTCCTTTCCAAGGTAGTGAAGATAAATTTCCTCATGATTCTTCTTGTATAAAACAAACCATTTCATCATGAAACTGTCACTTTTCAGACACAAAGCTCTTCGTTACATTGCATTGAGATGATCAGGGAATTGCTGATTCAAAAGATAGTAGATAATCTTGTGATACCAATCACCTGGTGAAACATCCTGAAGGTGATAGTGCTATGCTGTGAGATCAAGACCCATTTCAACAATGGTCTTAGTTAATCCCTGTCCCCTCACCAATTTCATAGGTCGGATTTCAATGTCATACTCCTGTAACATCGTCACCCACTTAGCTCTTCATTCTCCCAATTCGTTCTGCATCAAAAAAAGCTTTACTGTAGGGTCAGGTACTATTGTGAAGACCTTATTTCTCAATAAATAGTGCCTGAATTTCTTCACAACTTTGACTAGAGCATAGGCTTGCTTTTCCACATTGGGATATCTCAGCTCTGCATCTTTTAAAGGAATACTCATGAAGGTTATGGGATTCTTTTCTCCCTGGTTAGACTTTTGGGTTAACATGTCGGCACAAGAGTGATCCGAAGTGAGAATATTTATAAAATTGTCTGGAATAATTAGGACTTACCAACATTGGGGCATCATCTATTTCCCTTTTAATCTTTGCAAATGCTTCCTTTGCTTCTGCACTCCATTCAACCTTCACATCCTGCTTCAACATGACATTTAATGGCTTTATTATTTCTATGAAGCCAGTAATGAACTTTCTGACAAAATTAATCTTTCCGAAGAAAGATTTCATCTCCTTCTTGTTGGTTGGAGGTTGAATCTTCAATATGGCCTCTATTCATTCTGGATCAATGGATATACCCTTTTCTGAAATAACATGACCAAGCAACTTTCCCTTAGTTACTCCAAAGATACACTTCTTAGGGTTGAGTAAAATACCAAATTCTTAGCACCTTTGAAATACTTTGCATAAATCTGCAATGTAATCACCACATTTCTTTGAGAAGATAGTTAAGTCATCCATGTAGATAATAATGCATTTTACAATGATGTCCTTGAAGGCGATGTCCATGGCCCTCTGAAAGGTTTCTCCAACATTAATTAGCCTAAAGGGCATCCTCCTATAGGAAAAAGTGCCCCACTTTGTGGTGAAAGAATTTTTATACATGTCTTCATATTGTACAATGACCTGATTATACCCAGAATACCCATCCAAAAAAGACATCATCTAGGATCCGTTGACAATCTGTAACACCTCATCCAATGATGGGATTGGATAATTGTCCTTTTCTGATGCACGATTGATATTTATGAAGTCAACACACAACTTGATTTCCCCGTTCTTCTTTCTCATTGGAACTAGGTTGGAAACCCAAGTTGAATGCCTACCTGGAAATATGATACGAGCAGATAATGAATTTTGTACCTCCTTTTGAATGATGGGTTCCAACAGGGCATTGATTGGTATTTTCCTTTGTTTGAATGGTTTGGAGTCTGGCTTGAGAGGAATGGTGTCTGTGATGATAGACGTATCATATGTTTTTAGGTCCTCGTAACTCTAGGATATAACATCTCGGTAAGTATGGAGTGCATCTATTATTCCTCTTGTTTCCTCTGGCATACATAATTTCCCAATGAAGACATTCTTGACATCTTCTAGAGTGCCTATATTATGGGTGTCACACTGACCATTGATTGAATCTTTCTTACTTTTCTGCTCTGAATCTCTGATCTTGTCTAGATCAAATATCCTTTCTAGCTGAGCCATTCCCCTTGGAATTGTATTCGTCTTCATATTGATAACTCCTTCGAGGTCCATTTCCACTTCTTGGGGTTCTACTTCATCAATTATCTAAGAAGTAAACACATTAGAGCTTGTGATGAAATCTAGAATATGCATATAATCTTCAAACACTTGGAAATTAGTTATTTTGTCAAGCACTGATGGTACCAGCGTGAGTTCTAGGATAAACTTCTTCAAACCTGAAAGTGATAAAGGCTACAATGTACTAGCCACTTGTGCTAGAGAATCTGTAGTTTGATTCTTACTATGAGGTATCAACTGAATGTTGAAGGTGTCAAATCCTTCGATAAGATCCCATACCCTTTGTCTATAATTAGTTATTCTTCTGTCATGACATGAGTACTACTTTTTGACATGTCTAACTACCAACTCTGAATCTCTGAATACTTGCAGAATCTGAACCTTCTTTCTTAATGCCATAAGCAATCCATGAATTAAGGCCTCATATTTGACTACGTTATTAGTGCAATGGAATTGGAGTCTATGTGTTGCAAATAAGGCTTTACCTTTAGGGCTAATTAGCTCAAATCCCACTCTAGCGCCCTTCTTTGATTTTGATCCATCAAACCTAAGTGTCCAACATCCAATAGTCCTAGTTCCCTTTAATTTATCTTTTGCTATGCTACTACCAAGCGATTCTTTATAAGGAATTGAGTTCTTACCTCTGGGATTATCTTGATTACTTTGTATATCAACCCTGACAGTAGGAGTGGGGTTGATGCATCTCTGTATTTTCTCTACTGTTGTTTGGAATAAGCAACATTCCAGCTCTGAGTGAGAAGCATTATGAACTCTACACCAATTCAGGAGAATTAGCTCCTCAAAATTAATATTTCTTCCCAACTAGATTTGATCTTCATGAATTTCTAGATAAATTCCTAAAAGTTGTCCAATAAGCTGAGTTGACTGTCATTCTGATCACTGTCATCCTCCATAGGTTCAACTGATGCTCTAATACTATTGGATCCTATGGTAAACCCTCCCATTATGTTGTGCAACATGAGGATTTCCTCTCTGTCTGATTCTGAAACAGGGGACGCCAATACATAATTCCCCATGTTGACTTCAGATACCAATATCTCATTGGAAGTATTCTGATATTTAGTGATTACGTACTTCATTCTGGGTTCCCTTTCAATTCTGATTTGATTCAGAACTCTTTTCCAAGGCAGCCACATATGAGAATTATCTGTAAATGTGTACCCATTTAGCACCTTGGTAAAATATCTACCCAAGATTAGACCATAAGTATCGGGGATGTTGGCCATTTGAATATTAACAACTTGTTGAATTCTAGGATCTGAGACAATCTACATGGGAATGATGTTAAGTTCTCCCACTACGGTTACCTATGTTTTGTCTAACTGAGTGACCTTCTTTTGAGAGGTGGACAAAGTAATACCTAGGGCTCTGCAGACAACAAAAGGAATAACATTCATGGAAGCCCCTGAGTCTAAAAGACAATTGTGTAAATTCTTCCCAAAGATGCGAACAAAAATTAGAAAAGGGGGAGTTTCTGTCTTTCCCTAGAGTAGACTCAACTGAGTGTCAACTTGTGCAATTTGAATCTTATCCTTTTCTTTCCCCTTATCCCCAAATTGTACTTGGCTTTGATCTTTGAGTGCTTGTGAACTAGTAGTTTTCCCAACTACTTGGTTAGCTATTCTACCTTGAGGAACTGTATTTGATTGAAAAGATCCTAGAATTGTATTTTTGATAGCAAGAACTCTCAATAGCTCAAAAGAAGAAAGACTTACCTTAATCTTCCTGAGCTCTTCAGTCACGTACTCACCTAACTACTCCATGTTCATGTCAGCATGTGTTTCCTTGGGGTTTCCAATCTACTTTTCTTCCCCTCCATCAACACCACCTTCCTTGGATGAATCGGGTTGTCGTCCTTTTGAGAAAGACTGTGTTGGCACATGAGGGTAGGATGGATTATTATTGGCATTTGGATCTAGCGGAATGGTGAAATTGTTTGGAGGGATTGATGTAGTAAATGGTCCTCTAGCCTGAGGACTTCTATTGGGTCTACTCCTCAGATCATACTTTTTGGTGGGCTGCTGGAACATTTGAACTTCCTCAACATCAACCTCTTCCTCATCTAGGGGACTATTATCATTTTTGGTACCTTCATTAAATAACTGTGAAATATCATCTCCATTAAACACTTGTTTTGTCTTATCTTCTTGATCACTCGACTCCCTTTCTGGTTCATTTTCTTCACCCTGTGGGAAAGGAGCATGATTCATTACCAATACTGGAGAATCATAAGGCCCAGATGGAACTACCTCTTGACTAGTAGAATTGTTTAAAACTTCATACTGAAAGATGGAGGCAGTAGTTTGGAATTTAGGGCAATCCAGTTCAGAATGTAAACTTGTCTTGTGAAGTCTGCACCATCCAGACAAAGCTGCTTCACCCAAGTACACACTAGTTGGGGGATTTTCTTGATTAGAAGGTTGATCCAATAGAGTAGGAACACCCCCATTATTTGGCCTTGTACTTCAGGCCCTATTTTGCATAGGAGGTTTTCTTCTATCAAATCCTTGTCCAGTTGATTGCCCTTTGTCAAAAGGTCATCCAAACTAATGTCATCTATCAAAGTTTTGTCCATAGCTCTATGTGGAATCTTTGTTTTCCATATTATGATTGGAATACATTATTTTCTGAGTAGCTTGAAGCTGAATATTTTAATTTCTCAGATAAGTCACCTCCAAATTCAATTTCTTCACTTGTTCAAACAGCTCATCCAACCTCTCTTTGTTAGGATTGATGCAGGATGTTGTCCCGATGTTGTTCTAGAAACTCCTAGATGAAGTCCCTGAGTTGAGAGACTAGTTTAACACAGAATTCTACAGATAAGAGGGGAAATTAGCCTGTTGCAGGTACACAGACTAGTTTGTGTTTTTCAAATAACTAGGCATTGGTGGGGTCTAATTTAGCGGAGGGCTTGGGTGAACAACCATAAGCAATTGCGATATAGGGTTCATGAGAGGTGTATTATTAGTCAGGGCCTAATTAAGTGCTCGAACTTGCCCTAGATGAGAAACCGGTCCTAAAGATGGTAAAGGCCTTGATAGATGTTGTCTTAGGTCAGTGCTAACTTTGACCGCCTCATTATATGCTACAAGTAGGGTTCCGGGAGGGTTTGGTATCCATTTGAGGAAGGTGGCAGTGAAGCTGTTGAGGGCTTCATAATAAACCTCTAGGGCAGTGGCATTGTCAACACCATATGGGGGCTGCAACCTAGTGTAAGCATAATGAAACCTATTATTAAAGGACCCTATGGGCTCATGGACTTCTCTATTCACTTTGGTGAATTGCAAATAAAGCTCGTTAGAGCTAATGGGAATCTTGAACTTCTACAGAAAAGCATTTTCCAACTCAGTCCAGTTGTGGATGGAACCTGCAGGTAAATGGTTGTACCAATTAAATGCATCCTCTTCTAGGGAATATGGGAAAATTTTGTGCGTGACATCTTCATGCTTTATTCCCCTATCCCTGAGGCAGGTCTAGAAAATCTAGATATGTTCTTCAACTGTCCTATTTGGATCATTGGCATGGAATTTGGAGCAAAAATGCTCAAGATTTTTGGGCATAACATGATAGCCATTAAAGATCAAAGGAGATGGGTTGTTTGCTAAGAAATCCATAGGTTTTTGTGGTGGAGGTGGTAGTGGTTGGCTAACAATGGGTAGAGGTTGTTGAACAAGAATTGCTTCAGAGTCTGATGAGGAATGGTCAGATGTGGGCGAGAATAATGAAGGAGATGGAAATGGGGAAGCTGATGAAGATTCCTCCTTGTTCTTGGTCCTTCTTGACTTGGTAGGAACTTGTAGTTCTTGAAAGTCTTCTTCTCCTAGTGTTGATCTGGTTCTTCTTCGAAATCTTTCAGGAGAAATAATAGATAGGAAACACTCTAGCTTGCTTATTCTGTCCTCCTTCTAGCGCCAATCTATTGATGATGTTTTATGCACAGCAACAACTCAGACATAATGTAAAATCCTATCTCTCTTGAAAGGTAAATCTCTTTCAGAAAGCCTCAAGAGATAACCTCAAGGTCTCTAATGTCAGGTCTTGACAATGCAGTGAAACAACTCAGAGATAAATGTGAAAATGTTGGTAATCACAAGGGGACTTACGTAGCAACTACTGGAAGTTTCAAACTCATAAGATTTTGCAATATTCTGATGCTTTCAATCCTAAAACTAACCAAGATGTAAAGAAACAAAAAAAGAGGTAAAGGGTTAAGAGAGATTTTTAGAAAAGTAAACTACTACTAAGACCAACAATACAAATGACTCAACACTTGAAGTGGACCAATCCCTAAAAACTAGATTCTGCTAAACCTAGATTAAACCTACAGTATCACAGAAGTAGTGCAATCTTCTAAAGAATGAAAATATTTTCAAATCATAAGCATTCATGCAAATCAATCTTATCAAATGATTGAAATGAACAAAGACCCATAATTGAACTTAACACATAAAATCAAGGCCCATGCTAACTTTGCACAACATCTTACAATCAACAAGCTACTAAAAGTATGGACCCACAAATCACTCAAACACATCAAATATCAAATCATAAACACTAATGCATCATATTCAACTCTAAAATATAACATGAAAATGATAACTTTGTAGCAATTTGAAAGATATAGAATAACTAGAACCATGCAGAATGAGACAACACAAGAAAGATCACCAAAATACAATGTCTTTACTTATATTGCATCACCCAAATTTGCAACAATTCAGTATTCTCAATGTTTCAGCACTTTCCCTCAAAAAATTCTAACTTTTAACTCAACTAATGCTATTACAATGACGCTCAACTCTTCTAACAATGTCTAACTATATCTAACCCCCAAAAATGAAGCCAGCGCTCCAATTTATAAACAAGATTCCCCAGGGCGACCAAAAAATATGGCCCATAAAGCCCAGTCATGCATGCATCTAAGTTTACTATATTTGGCCATCCATGCATTGACTGGCGCCAAAAGTTTTGAATGAGGTCAAAACTATATTCCAAACCTACTAGTGGGGCCCCCAGGTGACTTAAAACTTCCCAGATATGTTCCATTTTTTGTTTGTAACCAAAATTCTCCACCAACTACACGTTTGATGGGAATCCTACGTGGTAGCAACCTGGTTAACACTTCCTACCTTGTCAACATCCACTTTTTTAATCAACTCTTTAACCATTTCTAGGATTTTCTCTGCCTCAACTAGGTCTGGAACTGGAATAAATCTAATTTTGGCCTTGTACCCTTTGAACTCCTCCAAAAATTGGGGTATCACCTGATTCCACTCAATTTGCAACTCGTGGTACTTGTCCAACCTAGAAATGTATATTGTTGTGTCTTCTAGATGTTCTTTCAAAATTGGAGCACTATTGGAAGGGGCGTAGACTTCATGCTACCATGCCTACAATGTGGCTACATTCATATTTTTCTGTCCAAACTTCTTCCTTCCTGTCACTATTTTTAGGAAAGAAATGCAACCATCATGTATTTCTTTTATCTTTCACTGTATCTTTGCAATCTTCTTTAGGACCTTTGATAGGAGTTCCTTTCTATAATTCTAGGTTTCCAACCATCCCTTCACTTTGTCAAATATATCTCGAGGAGAGATATCTAATTGTTCCAAATCATCCTTTGGTATTTTAAGTACCTTCTTCAACTCATTCGTAATTGACTCATCAAACTTCTTGTAGTCCGCAGTAAACTATGAAATATGTAGAAGGAAATCAGAAGCATCGGTATGAACTTGGAGAATTCGTTCAATTGCCACATCTCCTCTCTTACTAACATCTTGGAGCCACTCCTGGGTATGATAAATAGAGTTCTTCAGCCTCTCAATTTTAGAAACAACTTCCTTGGGCAACAATCCCTCTGGAATTGTACTTTCACCACTTATAGCTTGTAGTGGTTTCATCAGATGTTGGAAATACTTGTAGATGTCATTCAATTGCTTCTTAAACTTCTTCTCCGCAGTTTCACTATCCAACCTTCTCAAAATTGCTTGAGAAGATTCTTGAAATTCCTCCTTTTCCTGCTCTCTGGTATTCAGCCCCAAGTTAATAGTCTATATTTGGTAACCAGATGGCCAGACCTCATCCTTGAACTTATTGGTTGGAGGGATTGCCACATGTACAACTCTGTTGTTAAACTCATCATGCGCAAATATCCTTGACAGTGTCCATTCCCTTTTTCTCTGTTTGGGTTGTCCCCATTGTTCCAACAACTTGTTCCAGCTCGAAGTTTCTTCGTGCACGATTATAGGTTTCTTACTTGTTTGTTTCTCCAGCCATTCTAGGACATTAGATTGTTCAAAATTCTCTTTCATCAATGAAACCTCTCATTCTCCTCTATCTTGTTGCGGACTGTCCATAATTTCTTCTACATCTTTTTCAATTGAAGGCTGATTTTCTTTCTCATTACCTACATTCTTCGCCGGGGACTTGGATTGTTCCTCTTGAAGCCCCCTAGATTCCACATTCCTATTGTGTGCATCAAAATCTGATGGTCCCAGCTCTCACATCATTTTTTTCCATTCCTCATTAGTAGGGGTGGAGACTTCCTCATCCTTCGACTCATGCTACTCAGGATTGTTGGATATTTTTCCTTCTTCATGAATTTCCTCTTCGGATGTTTGAACATTTTGAGGAGGAGATTTTTTTCCCACATTCATTTCCTCCTCTTGATCATCAATAACAAGTACTTCTTCACTTTGTACTCCCTTTTCTACTCCCTTTGTGGGAGATGGATTTTGCTTAGGAGGGCTCTTTCTTACATATACTTGGGGCTTTTCCCCAGAAGTGTCTACCTCCATGACCTTTGCTAAAGAGGGTGCATCGGTGTTGACACTCGCTTTCTTGGATTTTTCCACCCTTTCCCTTTCTATGAAAATCCTTCTTTTCCTCACAAGTTGAGGTGCCTCATCCTCTGTAGTTGCAATGTTATCCTGAGGAGTTTTCTTGGCCATGGGAGATGGTTTCTCTCCTTGTTTTACCTACGTTTGGCTTCTAGTTCTCCTCTTTATTGTCACTAGTTTGCTACCTTCCTACGCCTCACCACCTTGGGACTTAGAAAAATAATCCTTTCCACCCTTAGTTCCCTCCTTAGAATGAGACTCCATGTCTCCCATTAGGTCATATGTGAATTTGATGCCATCAGCCTCCAATTCTTGCACCTTTGACTTTACCCACTACCTTGAATATTCTTTGACTGGCTCAGTTATCCGGTCAAGATTTGTTGCTTCCTCCTTAGACCAGTTTATCTGTGGCAAAGGCTTGTTTCTATAAGGTTCATAATCACGTTATTGTACTAGGTTCACCTCCTCGTCCTGCACCTGATCAAGGACTTCCACTATCCTATACAATCTTATCATTTTGAGAGGCATCCGAGAGAACCTTCTTCTGAGAACTTCAAATTCATCCCTACAATTTTCCCAGTAGTCCTCAATATGGTCCAAATTTTGGAATGTCCTATAAGCCAATTTCACGTCTCTACCATATGGGTCAAAAGAGTTTCTATTTGTGCAGGAGTATAGCTCAAACTATGCCATCTCATTTTCTAAGTGTTGGGAACTTTGAAATTGTCAATGGAAATTCAGCTCCTAAACCTTTCTTTTTCATATCTATCTATAGAATTGTTTCAAAGGGCATCATCTACCTTGTCAACTCTAGCATCAAAATCTTGTTGGTTAGGTACCTTGGTAGTCTAAGCAGGACCGCAAGGGATCCTTGGGTTTAGATGTATGAAAACTTTGGAAATTGTATGAACCACTGCCCATGTTGTTTAATTAGGTCCATAGAATCCACAATTATCCTGACATGGAGGGAATTTTGCAACAACCTCAGAATGAACATGAAGAAGGCATTGTTTTCCCTTCTGTAATTAGAAGTCTTATGCTGTAATTGAGGATATACATCCCATATTTTGTCTTTTCCCAATACTCCCTTGCAGCTCAAACCTTTGTACTTGGTCTTATGTGCCAACATGTATACCAGATAGGATGTCATGGTGAATTTATCCATCTCTTGCACACTTCTTAATTGAGAATCCAAGTTGTTGCTTATGATTCTTTCCCAATGGTAGTGCTTATTAGCCACAATGTGCATGATGGGGAGGAAGATCCAAGACTGGAAGATGTGAGCTTTTCCACTCCCATTACCCTTCCTAGGAGGGTTATTATGTCATGGTACTCCAACTTGAAGTCACTTCGGTGCAGTTGCTTAGGTAGCTTGGAATAATGAGGCTTCGACTTTAGTATCCAAGAATTGTTCATGACCTCCAATGCTCTGTTAAGATCTTCATCATAAAAATTAGTTACTTCGTCGATGTTTATCTCCTCAATCAAGTGGTGATGTGAGGCAATATTGAAAACTTCTACAATGGAATCCTCTATGAGATTAGCCATAACTCTCCCCTGTGGTCTAATTATGATCCTTGTTTTGGAGTCATAATGCTTTGCATACTCTAGAAATAGCTCCGGGCATAGCTATGTTGGAGGAAATCCCAATGCCTGTGCCAAACCAATGTGAGTGAGAACTTGAGCCAATTGAGTGGGTGAGTCACCATACATTCTTTTATGAAAATCATCATAGTCCACATGTCCAAGATTGGTGTCTCCAATCTTGGATTCATGCCAAATGCCTTTGAAATCATACTTCATTCTTTCTTTCCTTTGTTTGACCTCTTCCTGCACCTGAGCAGCCTTCGTTTGACCTCTTCCTGCACCTAAGCAGCCTTCGTCTTCTTTTCAGGACTCACTTCCCCTTGCATCTATTTGAGGGAGACACTAATCACCAAGAAGCACATAATAGCATAAGCTACCAATACAAGCCTTCCTGTTAATGATACTTGATTAATGCAAACAAGAGGACATGCTAAGTGCATATTGAGGATGCCATTGTGAACTTTAAATGGTAACATGAGAAGATTAATCCAACTCATTAATGAAATAGACATGAAATAACTAATACATGAATAATCAATGAATGCAAGTTCAAATGTAATTGATCCATTTCACACTTAAAATGTCAAATCCAACCTAAATGAGGAATCTTAATCATTAACGTGCAACAAATGACTTCATTCCATAGGTCAATTCACACCAATTCAATTGTTAAATCACCAAATAAGCTCATCAAAACCAAGTGGGGAACCCTAGGAAAGATATGATAGAGGTTGGGTAATCCAAGCTAGCTCGGATTTCGTGGCCAAACTAAGGTTTGGTTAATCCAAGCTAGCTCAAATTAGTCAAAAATAACCAATTTTCCCTATTTCAACTTAGAATCATTTTTGAATGATGTTTGAGTCATAAAATCACATTGAGATGATGATTTCTGAAGTCAAGATCGCATCAAAAGTTCGTTGTTCAAAGTGGGATTGAGGCCTGAGAAGTGAGTTTGAAGTTTTGATCATGGGAGGGTGAATTTCAGCTAATCCAAGGGACCTTGGATTAGCCGACTGGATTAAGGTTCGACTAATCCAAGGTACCCCAGATTAACCGAACTTTCTCCCAGGTCGCAATTTTCTAAGGCATAAAACTTGATCAACTCAAAAATGCTAAGCCATGGCAAAATTTGATATCATTCTTCAGGTTTATTGATTATTTTTGATCGGGTGAAACAAATAGGGTTTGCAAAACCATCAAAATCTAGCTTATCATCAATGAATCCACACACCTAGGGTTTCAAAATGTAACGGGAAAAAGGACATAGGTTTGATAAATCCTCAAATCCTCCCTTAGAATCAACAAGGAACCCATTTCTTAAGCGACATTAGCATCATAGTCAATCAAAACCCCAAATCTAAAACATGCCCTAGAAATCCATCAAGAAATGCAGAGAAACAAACCCCAAAGCCGACCAAAGTTTGATGCCCTCATTTGTAAGATTTAACAATGAAACAAAAACGGAAATCAAATCCAATGAGGGAGAAAACCAGGGAAAAATCCTCGCACAAAAGCCATTGACAAGGAAACCAAAGCACGTTCGAACGTGAGAAAAGAAAAAACCAGAGGAAAACCCCTACCTTCAAAACACATGAAGCCAAAGAAAATTCCCATCGATCCACACAAAGAGGTCACTAGATCTGCAACCAAGGCTACCGTGGAATGAGATTTGAAACAAAGCCAATGGAAGATGGAAATCACATGAAAGTCACACCAAATCACCTCGAAACAGAAGGGTACCAAGAAGGAAACAACACGCAAATGGGTGAAATGGTCATGATGAATCCAAAATGGAATGAAAGGAAACCGATGGGATCACAATTTGGATCACCAAAAAGGTAAGTTTCCCAATCAAACATTGAATGATGAAAATAAAATGAGGAAATAATCAATCAAACAGTGTTATATTTCCAAAAACCATCCACATTAAATGTCAGGTAGTACGGACTTGGTGAAAAGACCCAAGCTCAAATTTTGGCTAATCCAAGGTAGCTTGGATTAGCTGGCCAGGTTACGATTCGACTAATCCGAGCTAGCTCGGATTAACCAAAATGTCTCCTGGACTTAGCCAATTCCTTCCCAAACTGAAATTTCAAGTAGGGATCATTCAAAAGGGACTCAATAAAATCTCAAAGCTCGAAAAGTGCATCGAGATGGAGTTAGAACATTGAGCGTGAGGGCAAAGCAAGATCAAAGACCAAAATGACCAAAACGACCTATCCCTTAAGGGGACAAAATCAGGACCCTACGAAAGTAAGATGACAAAAGAGGGTCCCTGTCTCAACAAGGCGTGTGTGCAAAAAGTGCACAACACCTCCCACCCCCTCTCCCTCCCTCTCTCTCTCAAGTCTCTCCCTCCTACCCCATCTCCCTCTCTCAGGTCTCTCTCTCGCTCTCTCTCACTCACTCCCTCTATCTCTCTCCCACTCCCTCTCTCTCTCCCACTCCCTCTATCTCTCTCCCTCTCTCTCAAGTCCCATTTCCTTCCCTCGAGATGTTGTGAAACCAATGTTAGCAGGGAAAATCTCATTAAGGATTCCTAACTAAAAGCAACTCCCTAAGTGGAGCCTAGTTGCTTTAGTTAGGCATCCATAGCCTCGATAAGGGTCATTGCTATAGTTCTCCTAAAACAGCCAAGCTCTCTTTAAATTTGAGTGTCCATAGCCACAGTAGAGATATTTGGATATCCCTAATAGGATTGAGCCTAATTCTTTTGATATTCAATATTTTCTTTTCTTTTCCTTTGATAATCTTCTTTTCTTTTCAACCTGTGAACAATGAAGTTCATGCTCAGGGCTGAGAACGATAGTGGCACTGAAGTAGAAATAGGATTTTTCACTTGACCAAGCCTTCCAAAGAACTTGCAACAACCTCAAGACTTTTAAGATGTGTTCATAAATGTAAGATTCAAGCACTTTCTAGGACTACTTAATCCAAGGGAAAATTTTCTTTAGCATTCTGATCCTTGAATAGAAGATTTCTACCAGATTAAACCAGAAAAAAGATTAAAGTTTGCAGAAGAAATACTTGAAACAATCCCAGGTACCCAAGAAATTGAAGTGCAAGTGCAACATGCCCATCAGAGGATAGGGAGACCCAAAACCCAAAACCCAAAACTGAAAAAACAAAACCAAGGAAAACCAAGACCCAAAACCAAAATAGCCGCGAGACACAAACAAACCAAGAAGAAAACAAAACAAAACTAACTATTTACAAAGGGGATCTACAAGTAGCTCAAGATTTGAAGTAGTACTTCAAAGTATTTACCATTATTGAGGAAACATGGCGTCCTCTCAGGTGTAGGGATTTTCAAAATTGAAAAAGAATTATCTCCCAATATCTCAAGATATTTGAAAGGGTTCAATCAAAGTTTGTCAAATTTTCCATGCTCCCTTTTTTATCATGTACTCTATCCCAATACATGAGTGAAATCAAAAGATTCTAAAAGCTTTAACATGAGCTTTTCAATCAAATCCCTGCCACGGCAACACCCTAGTGTTTTAGCAAGGTTTTCAATGCCTCATATCTCTTTTCTTCCAAAGTTGGCCAGAGGCTTCGACTAGGTGAGCCTCACATCGATCCCCTCATCATAATAATCATTGATAAACTACAAAGTGGGGATCTTAAGTTGAATAGGAAAGATAGGTTTGAATCCATACACAAGGTGATATGGGGAGGTCCCTATGGAAGCCTTTTGTCTAGTCCGATCTGCCCAAAGAGAAAAATTGAGTTGGGTGTGCCAATATTTGGGGTTTCTCTCTAACAGTTTGTGGATGACCATCAAAAGGTTTGTATTAGTGGATTCAACCAAACCATTTCCTTGTGGATAGTAGTTGGAAGCAAACTTTATGATTATTCCATGATCAAATGCCCATCCAAAAAATTTTAAGGAAGCAAATGTGGGACCATTATCAAAAAAAAAAGCAACAAGACAACCAAAGCGATTAATAATACCTGATTCGAGGAAGTTGATTTCCACTTCAGAAGTACACTATTTACAAGCAAGAGCTTCAGTCCAGCTAGTAAAGTAATCAGTGACAGTGAGAATATACTTGTGGCCTGCAAAGGATGGAGGGTTGATCTGACCAATGAAGTCCATCCCCCATTGTGCAAATGGTTTTACCTTAATGATTGGCTGAAGCGGGAGGGCGGCATACTTTTCCCTGCTTGCTATAGTTTGACACACATGATAGGTTCTTACATGGTTGTGTGCATCCTTGAATAACGTGGGCCAGTAATACCTCGCTCTTAGGATTTGATTTGCAACAGATGGTGCAGAGCCATGGCTTGTGCCATACCTATCGTGGAATTCAACCATCACCCTCTCAGCTTCTTCCTTTCCAAGGCATCAAAGGTAAACGTCCTCATGATTCTTCTTGTATAAAACAACCCCTTTCATCATGAAACTATCACTTTTTAGATGCAAAGCTCTTCATTGCACTGCATTGAGATGATCAGGGCATTGATGATTCAAAAGGTAGTAGATAATCTCGTCATACCAATCACCTGGTGAAACATCCTGAAGGTGATGGTGCTATGCTGTGAGATCAGGACCTATTTCAGCCATGGTCTTAGTTAATCCCTGTCCCCTCACAAATTTCATAGGGCTGATTTCAATGTCATGCTCTTGTAACATTGTCACCCACTTAGTTCTTTGTTCTCCCAATTCATTCTGCATCAACAAAAGCTTTACTTCAGGGTTAGGTACTATTGCAAAGACCTTATTTCTCAATAAATAGTGCCTGAATTTCTTCACAACTCTCACTAGAGCATAGGCTTGATTTTCCACATTGGAATATCTCAACTCTGCATCTTTTAAAGGAGCACTCATGAAAGCTATAGGATGCTTGTCTCCTTGGTTAGACTTCTAGGTTAACATGCCGACACAAGAGTGATCCGAAGCGAAGGAATATATATAAAATGGTATGGAATAATCAGGACTTACCAATACTGGGGCATCAACTATTTCCCTTTTAATCTTTGCAAATGCTTCATTTGCTTCTACATTCCATTCAACCTTCACGTCCTGCTTCAACATGACATTTAATGGCTTTACTATTTTTGCGAAGCCAGTAATGAAATTTCTGACAAAATTAATCTTTCTAAAGAAAGATTTCATCTCCTTCTTGTTGGCTGGAGGTTGAATCTTCAATATGGCCTCTATTCATTCTGGATCAATGGATATACCCTTTTCTGAAATAACATGACCAAGAAACTTTCCCTCAGTTACTCCAAAGATACACTTCTTGGGGTTAAGTGAAATACCAAATTCTTGGCACCTTTGAAATACTTTGCATAAATCTACAATGTGATCACCACATTTCTTTGAGAAGGCAATTAAGTCATCCATGTAGATAATAATGCATTTTCCAATGATGTCCTTGAAGGAAATGTCCATGGCCATTTGAAAGGTTTCTCCAACATTAATTAGCCTGAAGGGCATCCTCGTGTAGGCAAAAGTGCCCCACTTTGTGGTGAAAGAAGTTTTATGCCTGTCTTCATATTGTACCATGACTTGATTGTACCCAGAATAACCATCCATAAAAACATCATCTGGGATCCATTGACAATCTGTAACAACTCATCCAATGATGGGATTGGATAATTGTCCTTTTCCAATGTACGATTGATATTTCTGAAGTCGACACACAGCCTAATTTCCCCGTTCTTCTTTCTCACTGGAACTAGGTTGGAAACCCAAATTGAATGCCTAATTGGAAATATGATACGAGTAGATAACAACTTTTGTACCTCCTTTTGAATGATGGGTTCTAGCAGTGCATTGATTGGTCTTTTCCTTTGTCTGAATGGTTTGGAGTCTGGCTTGAGAGGAATGGTGTGTGTGATGATAGACGTATCATATGTTTTTAGGTCCTCGTAACTCCAGGCTATAACATCTTGGTAAGTATGGAGTGCATCTATTATTCCTCTTCTTTCTTCTGGCGTACATACTTTCCCAATGAAGACATTCTTGACATCTTCTGGAGTGCCTATATTATGGGTGTCACACTGACCATTGATTGAATCTTTCTTACTTTTCTGCTTTGAATCTCTGATCTTGTCCAAATTAAATATCCTTTCTAGCTGAACCATTCCCCTTGGAATTGTATTTGTCTTCAGATTGATAACTCCTTTGAGGTCCATTTTGCTTCTGGGGTTCTTTGAAGTAATTATCTAGAGTGACATGTCGAAGAACGTGATAAAATCTATAATATGCCTATCATCTTCAAACACTTGGAAATTAGTTATGTTTTCGGGCACTGATGGTACTGGCGTGAGTTATATGGTAAACTTCATCAAACCTAAAAGTGATAAAGGTTGTAATGTACTAGCTACTTGTGCCAGAGAATCCATAGTTTCATTCTTACTATGAAGTATTAACTGAATGTTGAAAGTGTCAAATCCTTTGATAAGATCCCATACCCTATGTCTATAATTAGTCATTCTTCTATCATGACATGAGTACTGCTTTCTGACCAATCTAACTACCAACTCCAAATCTCTAAATACTT